>MU968359.1:75857009-76115544 GCA_034641835.2 Pinus albicaulis
CCAAAATTCGGCCTAGGTAGATCAAAGAGGGCCAAGATCAAAGAGGGCCGAATTTGAAGGGTATAAGTTTGAATTGACAAGAGGGCTACTTAACCAAGTTTAACCATAAAATTGTTGGTTAACTTGACCTCATAGTTGACTAGATGCATTAGATGTATCTCTTGTTGAACTGAAGAATTTTTTTAAGGAAAAGGTTGGGTTTTTTCCCCAAGTGGGTTTTCCCAGGATAAATCTTGTGTTCTCTTTGTGCAATGTGATATCTACTGTATTTATGGTTTTATGGTTGAATTTCTGAAGTGCAATTGCTTAATGATAAACTGGAATTGTTAAAAGTAGATCTACAGCATTTGAAGTAATTATCAGTATTTCGGAGGGATTTTTGTGCTTGTATCTATTAAATTTTAAAAAGAAACATGGTATCAAAGTTGTGGTGAAGAATAGGACATTTAGATCACTTTTGAAGAGCTTTGGTAAAGGGAAGAGAATTGTATAAAATTTACATCTACAATCTAATTTTTTATCTATGAACGGGGTGGTGGCAGGCCCTGGTATTGCACCAAGTGCACGCTCCAAGGTCTACTCAAATCTATTTATCGAGTTAGAGGTTCATACAAACTTAGAGGTGACAATGCTATATGCACAACAGATGGATTCCACTCATGCCACCCTCAACTAGGTCTTTTGATCAATAGTGCTTCCAGGCCATTCCTTCTACTGAATTATATTGAAAACTAGATGTAGATGCAATGTATAAAATATTCCTAACTGAGAAAATGGAAATTCTATCAACTTGAACTTAAAAATCCTATTGAAACAAATCATGAATAGGTAAAATCTAACCTACACGCAGAAAGGAAATTACACTATCTTGCAACCATCTATCTAGTTATCAAACCCATTTGTATTAAAGGAACTAATTTCTCTTGCATAACCTGTCAAACCATAAATCAATATTCTGTCTACTATTTAACTAGTTCACACTTGTGTATAAATCATTGTTATATGAGCTCTATGATAAAATACTAATGATATTATGTTTGTGCAACAAGGAAAAGGAGGGTTTGGAGTGGCCTAGGAGCCTGTATTGATCATGAAACCACATCTGGGGGTCAATAACATCCTAACCTAAGCTCAAGTTGTAACAAGGATTAAAACTAGACCAAGAATGAGGACCTAAAACTATGCTACGAGAGGCCCTTTCTGAGGCCACTGCATTGCTCTGAGGAATGATGTCGAGAAGGGTTAAAGAGTGAAGAAGGTGGTTGGAAGGTGTAGGAAGGTGAATGGAAGTGAGGGAAAATGGTTTAAGGGTCACTAACACTGCTATCCAATCTCAGAGCCCCTTGAAGGCCTATTTTTCACTAGAAGAGGTGCTATCAGTGTTCATGGAAGAATGAGATCATAGAATAGAATTTTTATGGTAGAATTTGGAGTTTGGAAGAGGAAATGGTGGAGTCCAAGGTGGAGGTGGTGAAGTTTCCTTTACCTTCATATTCAAACAACCCTATAATCATCACATGCATACATTAATTAATCATTGAAAAAATAAAACAATTAGAAGTGGAAAATATGAATTGAATTTAAATATCATCTAATTTACGCTAAAATTCTGATCTAACCAACTAACCAACTTCTAAGCTACAACAAACATATGCAGAGAAAGATAACTAATCATAAACATGTTTCAAGAAATCATAAACACTTTTTTTTTGGCCTGTGGTTAGATTTCCTTCTAATCATGCTTCCATGAGAGAGATGAGGCAGAGGCTGCAATCACAAGGTTTAACGAAGTATTATTCTACTGAGATGCAAGAAACTAAACAACATCCTGAAACTAAAGAAATATACAAGTACACATGAGGAACCTAAGCCACTGGGTTGGGCCCAAACCCAAGAGCCTCATCCCTTTAAAACCAACTTAGTATTGGATCAAATAACAAATTATCATTATCATTGAATCAAGGTCTAATACATCACATAACAATCAAAAGATAATAATGCCTGAGATCAATAGCTACCTAGCTGAAAAAAAAACTCAAATCATAATGAGATCCTCTAGATTTTCATTTATACAAGAGGGTAGCTACAAAAAACTCCCTATAAAATAGGAATATTGTATCTTGAAACTCGAGAACAATGGAGCTTTAATTTCACTTTCTTGGATGCCAATGAACTCGAGCCGATGAGAGATACCTTGATGTGATCTTTGGCTGATTGAGGGAGTTAAGGAGGTGGAAAACCTCCCTACAATTTCTTCTTGTTGTCTACTCCAAGCTCCTACATAGAAAATTTCTCAAAATTTTCTCCATTTCCTGCAATTAAACCATATTAGGCTACATGATATGAAAAACATATTTCACCCTTCTCACTAAGAATAATAACACAAAAATGTAAATAAATGTGAGAAAGAGATAATTCTAAATATGGAGGATGGCATTATAACCATCTATATTGTACCTATTGATGAGCCTCATCATCACCCCCTTACTGAAATGGTTTCTCATCCTGTGAGAAACTTATTCATCCATGTTCATCTCTCTCATGGCCTTGGTGGCCTCCCTGACATCCAAAGGCACCTCGGATGGAGTGCCCTCTGGTGGGTAGAATCCTGCATAGTTTGTTGCTTCAATCCACTCTTTCTTCTCTTCAGATTGGTCTCTTCCTTCATGCAATCTTAGTATCAAAGGTAGATTAAATATCAACCCTATCCATTGGATTATCATTCTTTGCATAACTCTTTTATATAAGGGTGAATTATCCAAGGCATTCTTCATCCTTTCAGGGGAGTGATATTCTCTATGTTGAAAAATTAGTGGTAAAGCATGTGATATCCTTTGTCAAGCCTGCAAACTGTCCTCTGCCAACAATCTAGAAGTATAATCAAAATGGAGAATGACCTGATCCTAGGTTTCAATGTATTTTGGTGCCAAAACAACATCATTGGCAATGGGGTTATGATTTCCATTGACAAACTTGGGGCTCATTAGCTCAACTCTAATGTATAGGCATTCCTTCTCTTCTTTTTATATCACCCTTTTTACCTATTTTGCTCTTGTTTCATCATGCACTAGATAAGAAGCCAAGGCCATCAATTGCATGTAATCTAGTATGGAATTAGGATCCCAATGGTTCATGTCATTCAATATGAAGTTATGTATATAAAACTCAACCATGTTTTCTATATCCCTAATGCTAGTTTGTTTTAAAAAATAAGGAAATTGTCTGTAAATTTGAAAATTCAGAGAACCATGGTGTGCTAGTGTTTTAATATGAAATTGTAACCATTTCTCTTTGAGGAAAAGAGAATAAGACTTGGAAGGTTGTATGCATTGCAGTGCCTATATGCAAATACTTTCCATGGTGGCAAGTTGGGTCTCTTTCTCCTACAACTTCTCTGTTAACCTAAAATTTTCTTCTTGTAGTTGTTCCTGCACCATAGACTCCTCGAGTCTCAAATTAGCTAATTCCTTCCCCATCTCTTTGAATTTTTCCTCCATCAAATCCACATATTCCACGTTCTTTGACATGGAAATTTTAATCTGTATGTGGGTTCTTTCCCTTTCTTTCTCTAGCTCATGAATAAGTGAGATTGTGAATTTTTCAGGGATGATCCTCCCTCCTTCAATGAATTTGTAATAGGACTCCAAGCTAGGTTGTGCACTAAGCTCTTGTAGCTCTAAGGAGTCATTTTCTAAAGTTTTTGTGGAGGTTGATGCTTCCTGTATGTAGTGTCCCACCTTGGCAAGGTTAGTTTTGTGACACTTAGATAGGGTGATTTTGATGACAGACTTATGTACATGCTTATATGCTATAGAACTAGTTTGGGTCACCTGGTTTCTATGTGCTTACGATAAAATCTATGGTTGTGTGTATAAGAATTGATTTTGGTGAAGATTATATTATCAATGTTTTCTCTTTTGGCATCCTAGTTTGGATACAGGTGTATGACATGGATGGTGATCCAAGATTGAGACACATAGATCCATGGATGATCATGGTTATGTGGAAGAAATTATTAATTATGATTTATGGATGATAAATGATTTTGGAAGTCATGATACATGAATTTTATGATTATATATGCTTAATATTTTATTGAGCAAGATGTGGCAAGGGACATGGTTATTTGCAAACAAGGATGCTCAAATTATAAATGAATGTGGAAGTCGTGATACATGATTTTTATGATTATACATGCTTAATCTTGTATTGAGTAGGATGTGATAGGGGATGTGGTTATTTGAAAATAAGGATTTTCAAATTATAAATGGCTCTAGAAGTCATTTCTCCATAACCAAAATGACGGTGGAAGTCATGCAAAATCTTTGGTAAAACGTGAATAAGTTAATTATGCAATTAATTTGATTCCTTTGATCTATGATATTGTGATGTGTACATGTCTTGGAACAAGGCCTTACCAAATAACCATCATATGGGTAGGAGCTCACAATCATTACCTTAAGGTGAAGCATGGAGTTTCAAAGTAGAGTAAATGAGAAGCCATGGAAATTAGGGTGTGGAGTCCTAAATCCATGAAATATAAAGACATGGATTCTTAGATCTATAATAAAAGGATTAGGGCACAGAGTCCTAAATCCATGAAAGATAAAGACGCAAAGTCTTGGATCTATAATGAAAGGATTGGGACGTGGATTCCTAAATATCTAAAAGATAAAGGTGTGGAATATTGGATCCTTGGAGTAGATAAGGGTGCAAAGTCCTAAATCTACTAAGGCAAAAATATGTATGCAATAGGGGTGCAGAATCCATATTATCTGAAAGAAAAATACCACTCATGGGTAGCTCAGAGATGAATTTCCTTAATAAAATATTATTTCTGACGATTCTTGAGTGGCTTTCTAAAAATAGAAAGTCATGTCTAGCATCTCAAGCATGAATTACAAAATATAGTAAATCACCTTCAATCAATGGGTAATAAAGTATAGTTAAAGGAAAATCACTTAACTTATCATTAATCAGTCCTAATAGTTCAATCTCGACTTAATCCACAATATTATTAATATTACTATTATATTTTATGAGGCTATGATATTATTATTAAAAGGGAATTACAATTCTCCTTCATCTCCTCAATCACTTCACACGTCTCTCCTTGATGACTCTCATGGCTATATGTATCTCTCTCTCTCTTTAAATAATACATTACACTCTATTTTATGCACCCATCAAAGAATGACATATTCCTCTTATACTCATTAAATACATGTCATAAAATATTCCTCTTATGCTCTCTTTAATGCATATGTTACACTCTCCTTAACTAAGGCATGCATACCTATCCTTAATGGCACGAGTTACACTCCTCCAAATGGAATAAAAGGAATGCATATTACTCCTCCTTTATGACAATAATTTTTTGCTCCTCATATATATGTGTCTCATGTATTATCATTTGGGGAGGTGCATTGTGATACCAAGAGTTGGACAGATTTATAAAATAAGTAAATAAAAATTGTGAGAGGGAGAGAATTGGAGGGTAGCCAAATTATAATCTAAATTGCTAAGTAGATTGACCCAATGGAGTTGACCATGAGTGGTATTGAGAGGAAGTGAAACTTGTATTCCTCAACTTTCCTTGTATATCTCTCTCCTGTTATATTTTGGTATTGCTTATGATCTCTTACAACTCGGGGGTTCTAGGGGGAGAAGTTCTCCCTGGATATGGTTGGGTGGAAAACCGGATGGTTCAATGAGTTGATTAAGGGATAAATTTGTATCATATTCTGAATGATGGGAGTTGAATATCTCTTCAAGTATAATTTTCATTGTCCTAAGACTTTTGTATAGATTTAGAATAAAATAAACAGTATAAATTTTAATTTTTGTAAGCATCTAATTTTGGTTTAAGATTATGTTATCTCGAATATTATTGGCTAGTTGAAAATGAAGACTAAAAGTGGACAATATGCATGGATGTTTAGATCTCAAGATGTTATTGAATTATTATTCATTTGGTTTATTTTACTAACCTTGGAATCGTAGAATTTGAGAAAGGAAAGCCAAATATTGTTGAAGGTAATTGCAATAAATAAATTCCAAAGGACTTGGGTAAGTGTTTCATGAGTTATGGTTCTGTTTCAAGTAATTAGATGCATGTTTTCGAAAGGGTTTCAGGATATTTTGCAAAATGTTTGAAAAAATCCATGAATGAGTAATGCTATCAATTTATTTATGCATGAATAAGTGCTAACTTGCATATTACAAAATAAGTAATAAAATGGACATGTACCCAAGATATACCTAGTGGAATTACAAAATCAACCCTTAAAAGAAAATTCAAAAATAATGACAGCTAAAATATGGTTTGGAAGATCAAAGACTTGAGGTAAATTTTAGTTATGGCTTATGTTTCATATTCTTATAGATAATTCAATGTTTTGTTATTCAATTTTTTGTAATAGTACTATTAGAATTTTGACAAAAATCCTTAATGGCTGTAGCATTCAAGGCTACCATGTGCTTTCGAAATTGTAGCAATGACTGCAATAAGTTTGTCAAATCATGTCAAAGGAATTATCTTGTGGCTTGTAAAATGTTTCAAGAACTCATATGGTGGATTTAGAAATTTGTAAATTCAATGAACATATATTAGTAGCATAACTCTGGGTTGTCTTTCCTCATGTAGAGTTGTAGATGAAAGTTTTCATTCCATGTGTTTGAAAAAAAGTCGTAAATGAAACATTAAGGATCTAAATTTTTGTTGTCTTAAAAATCAAATTCTTGGGCATTTTAAATGTGATTCAACGCATCATCAGGGGGTATCCGTGCCAAATTTCCTTGTAACCTCCCATTTGATTCCAAAAAAATACTTTTGAGAACCGATATCATACATCTGGGCGATTTGGCAGATTACTACTGCCAAATATGGGTGTCGTTTCTCGAGCTTTTGGTCAAGGACTAAGAAGATTTATTTTATGCTTTAATATGCCAATATTTGAAGTTTTAATTTATGAATTTTATGAGTAAAATAGGTTGGGTAAGAATCATATATTCATGTTGCTAATGGTTGTCAGAATTGTCTTAAGAGATGATGGTTGCCGAGTGTTTGACAAAATGCCTCAATGGATGTGTATTGTATGATTGCAAAATTTTTGACATAATGATTCAATGGCTATAAATAATTACATTTATGAATTGTCTGTAAAAAAATGCACGAGTGAAATTATGATTTGAAACCAAGATGTTTTTGGAATGTCTCAATGAATATGCGTGGTAATCCCATTGAGTTAAAATTCATGTTGATAAAGTCAAATTTGGGTAAATGAATTGTTGTATTGTCATATTACATATAAAATTACAAATATTGGATACCACTCCTATAGAAACTGAATTCTCCTTTTAAGTAAATAATTAATAAGCGTGTTATTTAAAATAAAATCAAATTAGTCACAACAAAAGTAACAATTAGCTTGTTGGAAATTGTGGCTCATAAAGTTTGATATTTATTCATCCCACTAAAGAATATTTCTTTTAAATATGAATTTTGAGCTTGAGGATCAAGTTATGGTTGTCGTTTGGTAGTTTGGATTTTGGGTTTGAGTGAGACATTGGCTTTGGGATTGTCTTGGAATATGGAAAAAAAAATATCGCAATTTGAGTTTAGTGTTCAATATTTCTCTATAATATTGATGGTTGGTAAGGTGGGACCTTACATATGGTATTAGAGCCATGTTAAAACACTAGGGCCTAATGGGCCAACATGCTTGCTTGTAGGTTGATGAATGAATGCTGCTTTTGCATGCATGTTGAATTATTTTGTATGTTGACTTGGAAGCATATTGGTTGCATAAACGATATTATTATTATTATGTCATTTAGAAACTCATGAAAGAAAAATAATGTCTTCTTATATTCCTTTATATTTTTGTTATGAAAAATTATTAAGAATACGATCAATGATTTAAAGACATGTTGGGAAAGGATGTGCTTGAGAAGTTGGGGTTAAACCCAAGCATGTGAATGGCTTGATTGTCAATGGGTGAGTGAGATATGTCGAGTGGATTCATGGTTGCATATATGTTTAATGCATCATTATCAATGTGATATGGGCCTACTAGCCATCTTTACTAGCAGAAATTGTATCTACCAAGAAAAATATTGGCCTAATCTAAAATATAGTTTGATGACCTTGGTGTGTATGCTTTGGGAATGTGTAAAAAATGTAAGGCCAAGATTCAATTAACATGATGATTGAGTTCGTCATGTTAATTTTGAATCTTTTTTTACCTACACTAATGGAAAATTTACAAAATCTACCTTGAAGGATGTCACTTTTAACTGTGAATGTAGATTCAAGAGTAATGTAAGTGCATTAATTTGATGTGTTAAAATGTGAATCCAATTTTAACTGTGAATGTAGATTCAAGAGTAATGTAAGTGCATTAATTTGATGTGTTAAAATGTGATTTGGGAATACATTCTTAATAAGTAAGAATTGAATTCCTATGATTTCTTTGACACGATTTTCTATAGTTTGGGTTGACATTATGCATTAACTAACTTTAAATTACTCAATACTAGGTTGAGGTATGACCTTACTAATAAACAAGAGGTTTAAATGACTAGTGCATGGGTTGTGGAAGCCATTTTAAGGAACACTTGAAGGTTATGTTTTCCTTAAGTTATGTATGGGCGTGGAATTCATACTAGCATATATCTATGAGATAATGTATAGGTGTGGAATCAATACTAGCATATATCTATGAGAAAATGTATGGGTGTGGAATCCATACTAACATATATCTATGAGCTAAGTAATGAGGTAAGGTATGGGTGTGGAATCCATACTAAAATATATCTATGAGGTAAGTAATTCTTATGGTTAGAATGAACAAAAATATTTTGATGGAATCTCATAGACATGGTTAAGGAGGATTGATTATGTGTAATTAAAGTTAAATGGATAGAGATTCATAAAATGAATTTGCTTGAGATTTATATCCATTATTTTAATTTTATTACATATGAAGACACTAAGATTGGTATACTGAACACCATTAGGTGGTTTAGAATGTTTGGAATAATTGATTTTGATATATGGAGTTAAGTGTGAACTAAGTATCTATCCTCTAGTATTGTAATTATTTTGTAGGTGTTGGATTTAGGTAGAATTAAAATGATTTTAAAATGCTTGAAATGTAGAAAGAGATTATTGTGATAAGTTGATGAAATATCTTTTCTACTCTCTTAATACAAATTAGGTCTAGGAAAGCCATAATAGCCTCTTTAATTATTTTGTCAGTTTAATATTGGTTGAATTCCATTTAACCAAATTAATTATATAAATTATGAGTATTGAACTCAGGAACTAATCTAAACTATTGTTAGTTAGGTGATTGAGTCAAAATTCATATTGTTTATGAACTTTATGAACTTCTTTCTTGGAATTTGAATAACTTGTAAATTATTAAGAGAATAACATGTTTATAAGATAAACATTTTATGTGGTGAGAAATTTGTTTTAATTGAACTTAAATAAAAAGGTATGTGATAAGCTTAGTTGAGTTCTCGTTTTACAAGAACATATGCTTGTGATATTTTTTGAGGGAGAAATTGAAGGAGAGTGAGATCACATTTTGATGAATTGGAATTCTTGCATGATTTAGAAGCCTGAGATGAATATATTATATGTGGAATGGAAAGAGATTGATGGATTTAGGAATTTTGTGCGCGGATGTATAATTGTATGAGTAGTCCTGCAAAAGGTTATAACATTTTGAGAGGTAGTAAAAAAAAAAAAATCTTTAGGCTATGAATGCCTTTATGATAGTCTAAATCTTATTTAAAATCAACAAGATTCTTCATAATTTTAGAAATGTATGGTTTTCATATCTTGTTTTTTTGTGTGTATGTATTCATTGTATTGAATAAGACATGAAAACTAATGAATTGTTTAATTATTGAATAGAAATCATGAGTGATTTTATAGTGGGAAAATAGGTTGACTTACAATTATCAAGATAGATTCAATAATATAGATATTGTATTTGTATAATTATGAAAGTTGTTCTTGATTACAATTCACTTTCGAAAATATGTATTCAATTATTTTTGGAATGAATATCTTCTAACTGAGTCATTCATAATTGATTCTCAAGTAAGAGAAGTGAATAATAATGAAGATTATGAGAATTCAAGGAATGGTCTATAATATAAAAGTGGGTCAATGAGGACTGTTTGAAACCAAAACAAAAAAAAATCATGTCTTGAACCTAAAATTGTGATTTGTCCTAAATAGTAAACATTTAATAAAAATTATAGGTAGATCTTAAAGTTTTTGATTGCAAGGGTGCCTTATGGAATGAAAAATGGAAAACTTGGATTGAGAAGACACAAATCAAGTGGGATGTAAAAGTGGGTTATATATATATATATATATTTCAATGGATATTGTATTTGGATGATTTGATGCTTTTTGTATGAAAACTTGATTGTGAGATGGGATGGACCATCATTGTTGTTTATAAAACTAATTTGGGAGTTGTTTGTGAGTTGTAAATATCAAATTTTCTATAGAAACCGAAGAGAATGACACATGAAAAATTATTAAAATCTTAATGAATTAGATAGGGAAAATAAAATCACGTGTAATGTGAGATCATTGTCATTCATATGAATAAATGTTTTATATGTTATATCATTGATTAGATCATTGTTTTGATATAGTGTGTATGATGGTGTATGTCAAAATATATCTAGTACTAAATGAATATACATGGTACTTTATTAATAATGGAAGGTTTGTCTTCATGGACAACCTGATTGGGTTTTGGAAAGATATATATATATATATATATATATATATTCAAAAACTATAAGAAAATTTCGGGCCAAGTTTAATCCAAGAGGGGGAGTATGTAGTGTCCCACCTTGGCAAGGTTAGTTTTGTGAAACTTAGAGAGGGTGATTTTGATGAAAAGCTTATGTACATGCTTATATGCTATAGACCTAGTTTAGGTCACCTGGTTTCTATGTGCTTATGATAATATCTATGGTTGTGTGTATAAGAACTGATTTTGGTGAAGAGCATATTATCGATGTTTTCTCTTTTGGTATCCTAGTTTGGATATAGGTGTATGGTATGGATGGTGATCCAGGATTGAGACACATAGATTCATGGATGATCACAGTTATGTGGAAAAAATGGTTAATTGTGATTTATGGATGATAAATGATTTTGAAAGTCATGATACATGATTTTTACGATTATATATGCTTAATATTTTATTGAGCAAGATATGGCAAGGGAGATGGTTATTTGCAAACGAGGATGCTCAAATTATAAATGAATGTGGAAGTCATGATACATGATCTTTATGATTATATATGATTAATCTTGTATTGAGAAGGATGTGACAGGGGAAATGGCTATTTGAAAACAAGGATGTTCAAATTTTTTTTTTTGGTAATTGAGGCTAAACTATATTAATTCGAAAATAAAATAGTACATATGCCACATAATGAGTTGGTAAGCTGCGCTTAACCAATCCCAGCCTTTGTTTCCTTATAGTTTCACATGTATGGGGTTTCCTCCTTAGAGGAAACCAACCCAAAAAAAACATCAAACAGAAGATTACAAAGTGTGCCATAACACCAACAAAAGTATAGGTTATGTGATAATAACTAGCATAATAAAAAACAAAGAAGAGCTGAGCTGATACGCAGTCATGAGTCTTCTGCATCATCCTCGCTATTTGGATCTTCCTCCACGATGGGATAGGCGTACTCTTGCGCAAAAAATTCCTCTTCAGCAGTGGGTTGACACAGAGGCTTAGAAGCAGGAGTGCAGAGGATGGGAGCAACCGAGTACTCGACATCTGGGACTCACATCCAGGTGCCTTCCAAGTCCATTATCCAAATGTCGGTGTCTTCCCCTTCAGCCTCTTGTGCCGAAAGAGGCTCGATTTTGCGTGGAATGGGGTGCTCGTGGTGCGTAATGGTGGATTTCCTTGGTCCGCTTCTGCCTCTTTGCATTACATGAGTGGGGGAATCCTCCTCATAGTCGAGCTTGGGCTCTGGGGGCCTCCATAGCATGAATTCCTGAAGAGGATCCCTCAAAGGAATCCAAGTGATTATCTGGCCCTTGCTGGTAGTGACTAGGGAATGCACCTCTCTGGCCTCCTCTGATTTTTCTTTGGCGCAATCTAGGAGCCATGGACAGATGAAGCAGAGGGTAGATGGGGGTCTAAGAGGTGTGGAGGAGCGGCTCTAACCAAAGATGGGAAGTGTGCAGCGAGGTGATATTGGACAGGGAGGTATGCTGGTGGAGGATGCGCAACAGGGGGAGCAAGGTAATGGGAGCACACATGCTGGTGAAACTAGCAAGGTAGATGGAGCCAAGGTGAGGCGCGCATTCATGGGGGTGTACAGCCGGGGGGATTCTGCGAAACGAAACTCTAGGGGGGAGGTTGTGCAACAGGCTGGGGGCGCAAGAGGGCTGGAACTGAAACAAAAAAACTAGAAGGAGCAGATTTTGAGTCACTTTGTGCAGTAGGTCCTCCCCTTTTGTAGGCCTATGACACATGCGAATATGCTGTGCATTATGATTCCTCGTTCGTAGTTGCATGCTGCAACTATTTTCATGAGGAAGCATGTGCTTCGAGTTATGGTAGAACGTCATATCTGTTGAGGAGATCATTCAAGTGATTGCAACTGAGACATACCCCAGAGGGGATGTTGCTGGCTTTGCGTGTCTTCATGATGCCTTGTTTCTGATACCTCATGTGAATTATTTCAGGAGTGTGTATCCACTTCAAGTGAAGGCCTGTGCAACAAATCTTCATCATCTCGAGCATGGGAGAGACTGTTTTCATACATGCTTCTACTGTCACCCACATCTGGGGAGAGAAAGTCCTTTTGGATAAGAGTTTGGAATTCTCTTCTTAAAGAATCATCCTCAATCTGGGTGAGGTTGGAATAATGTAGCTCCCTATGGATTTCCACTCCAACAAGGATGTTCAAATTATAAATGGCTCCAGAATTCATTTCTCCAGAACCAAAATGACTATGGAAGTGATGCACAATCTTTGGTAAAATGTGAATGAGTTAATTATGAAATTCATTTGATTCCTTTGATCTATGAGATTGTGATGTGTGCAGGTCTTGGAACAAGGCCTTACTAATGAACCATCAGATGGGTAGGAGCTCACAATCAGTACCTTAAGGTGAAGCGTGGAGTTTCAAAGTAGAGTAGATGAGAAGCCATGGAAATTAGGGCGCGAATTATTAAATCCATGAAAGATAAAGACATGGAGTCTTGGATCTATAATAAAAGGATTAGGGCACAGAGTCCTAAATCCATGAAAGATAAAGACGTGGAGTCTTGGATCTATAATAAAAAGGATTGGGATATGGAGTCCTAAATATTTAAAAGATCAAGGCGTGGAATATTGGATCCTTGGAGTAGATAAGGGCACAAAGTCCTCAATATACTAAGTCACAGAGATGTATCCAATAGGGATGAAAAATCCCTATTCTCCAAAAGAAAAATACCACTCATGGGCAGCTTAAAGAAGAATTTCCTTAATAAAATCTAATATTTGACAATTTTGGAGTGACGTTCTAAAAATAGAAAGTCATGTCTAGCATCTTAAGCATGAATTTCCAAAAATAGCAAATCACCTTTAATCAATGGGTAATAAAGTATAGTTGAATGAAAATCACTTAACTTATCATTAATCAATCCTAATAGTTCAATATTGACTTAATTATACTCAATATTATTAGTATTATTAATATTACTATTATCTTTTATGAGACTAATATTATTATTAAAAGGGAATTACAAGTCTCCTTCATCTCCTCAATCACTTCACACCTCTCTCCTTGATGACTCTCATGGCTCTATGTAACTCTCTCTCTCTCTTTTAATAATACATTACACTCGATTTTATGCACTCATCAAAGAATGACATATTCCTGCTACACTCATTAAATACATGTCATAAAAGATTCCTCTTACACTCTCTTTAATGCATATGTTACACTCTCCTTAACTTAGGCATGCATACCTCTCCTCAATGGCATGAGTTACACTCCTCTAAATGGAATCACAAGGAATTCATATTACTCATCCTTTATCACAATATTTTTTTGCTCCTCCTATATATGTGTCTCATGTATTCTCATTTGGGGAGGTGCATTGTGATACCAAGAGTTGGAGAGATTTATAAAATAAAAAAAAATGTTGTGAGAGGGAGAGAATTGGATGGTAGCCAAATGATAATATAAATTTATAAGTAGATAGACCCAAGGGAGTTGACCATGAGTGGTATTGATAGGAAATGAAACTTGTCTTCATCAACTTACCTTGTATATCTCTCTACTGTTATACTGCTTGTGAGCTTTTACTACTCGGGGGTTCCAGGGGGAGAAGTTCTCCTTGGATATGATTGGGTGGAAAAATGGATGTTTTAAATGAGTTGGTTAAGGGATAAATATGGATCATATTCTCAACGATTGGAGTTGAATATCTCTTCAGGTATATATTTCATTGTCCAAAATTGTAGCATAGCTTTAGCATAAAATAAAGAGTATAAATTTAAATTGTTGTAAGCATCTAATTTTGGTTTAAGCTTATGTTATCTCGAATCTTATTGGCTAGTTGAAAATGAAGACTAAGAGGACTATATGTATGGATGTTTAGATCTAAAGATGTTATGGAACTATTATTGGTGTGGTTTATTGTACTAACCTTGGTATTGTAGCATTTGAGAAAGGAAAGCCAAATATTGTTGAAGGTAATTGCAATAAATAAATTCCAAAGGACTTGGGTAAGTGTTTCAAGAGTTCTGGTTTTGTTTCAAGTAAATAGATGCATGATTTAGAAAGGGTTTCAGGATATTTTACCAAGTGTTTGACAAAATCAATGAATGAGTAATGCTATCAATTTATTTATGCATGAATAAGTGCTAACTTGCAGATTACAAAATAAATAAGAAAGTGAACATGTACCCAAGATATAACTGGAGATATTACAGAATCAACCCTTAAAGAAAATTAAAAAATAATGGCAACTAAAATATGGTTTGGAAGATCAAAGGCTCGAGGTGAGTTTGAGGTAAATTTCAGTTATGGCTTATGTTTCATATTATTATAGATAATTAAATGTTTTTTTATTCAATTTTTTGTAATAGTACTATTATAATTTTGACGGAAATCCTTAATGGTTGTAGCATTCAGGGCTGCCATGTGTTTGCCAAATTGTAGCAATGGCTGCAATAAGCTTGTAAAATCATGTCAAAGGAATTAGCTTGTGCCTTGTAAAATTTTTCAAGAACTCATATGGTGGATTTATAAATGTGTGAATTCAACAAAAATATCTTAGTAGCATAACTCTGGCTTGTCTTTCCTCATGTAGAGCAGTAAATGAAAGTTTTCATTCCACGTGTTTGAAAAAAAATCATAAATGAAACATTAAGGATCTAAATTTTTGTTGTTTTCAAAATCACATTCCTAGGAATTTTAAATGAGATTCAGCCCAACATCAGGGGGTATTAGTGCCAATTGGCCCTGTAACCCCTCATTTGATTCCAAAAAATACTTTTTAGAACCCATATCATACATCTGGGCGATTTTGTAGATTACTATTACCAACTATGGGTGTTTGTTCTCAAGTTTTTGGTCAAGGATTAAGAAGATTTAGTTTATGTTTTAATATGCCAATATTTGAAGTTTAATTTATGAATTTTACGAGTCAAATAGGTTGAGTAAGAATAATATATTCATGTTGCTAATGGTTGTCAAAATTGTCTTAAGAGATGATGATCACAAAGTGTTTGACAAAATGTCTCAATGGACGTATATTGTATGCTTGCAAAATGTTTGAAATAATGATTCAATGGCTGTAGCTAATTACATTTATGAATTTTCTGTAAAAAAATTCAGGAGTGAAACTATTATTTGTAACCAAGATGTTTCTGGAATCTCTCAATGAATATGCATGGTAATCGCATTGAGTTAAAATTCATGCTCATAAAGTCAAATTTGGGTAAATGAATTGTTGTAGTGATCATCTTACATATTAAATTATAAATATTGGATACCACTCCTATATAATTTGAATTCTCCTTTTAAGTAAATAATTCATAAGCATGTTATTTAAAATAAAATCAAATTAGTCACAACAAAAGTAACAATTAGCTTGTTGGAAATTGTGGCTCGTAAATTTTGATATTTATTCATCCCACTAAAGACTCTTTCTTTTAAATATGACTTTTGAGCTTGAGGATCAAGTGATGATTGTCGTTTGGTAGTATGGATTTGGGGTTTGAGTGAGACATTGGCTTTGGGATTGTCATGGGATTTGGAAACAAAAAAAATATTTCATTTTGAGTTTAGTGTTCAATATTTCTCTATAATATTGATGGTTGGTAAGGTGGGACCTTACACTGTAGCTCACCTTCCTTCTCTTTTTATTGTTGCAGCACACTTTCCATTATTTTGACACCTCCTTCCCTTCTAATTGCATATTCTTCCCCTCTAATTCCACCTTTTGTTCCTCTAATTTCACATTCTACCCTTCCTGTAGCATGTCTTGTCCCTCCTATAACATGCTCTGTCCCTCCTGTAGCATGCTCGATCCCTCATGTAGCTTGCCTTTTTCTTGTTGCTGGAGGTCTACTGGTGTCTTGGGTTTCTTTTAGGGGGTTTATCTAGTTGTAGGCCTCCTCAAATATGCTATAGGAGTCTTTGTTTTGGGATTTGGAGAGGTGATCTCTTCAATTTTTCCTTCAGCTGGTCCTACCTCCTCTTTATTACTTGGGGACTCCTAAATTGTGATGGGGACTTTTGTGGGAGTTTGTGGCCTCCCTTGCTTGATTATATTGCTCTTCCTGGTCTTGAAATATAGATGGGTTTGCCTTGGTATCTTTATTTGGGTTTAACTGGAGTGCTTAAGGTGGCCAAGGTTGCATCTACCTCAGTTTCAGTGTTCCCTGGAGACTAACTTGTTTGTTGTGGGTATATCTCTATTTCCTTAGGCTTATTAGTCATCTCAAGACTCAATGTATTCTTTTATTTTTCTTCCCCTTCTTCCTTTTCATCTTTTTCTCCTTCTACCTCTGCCTCTTCTTCCTCTGTCTCCATCTCTGTTTATTTTCCTTCTTCTTCCTCCATCCTTGTATTCTCCTCTTATTTTGTGTGTGACCTCCCTACCACCAATGCTAGAGGTGGGAGTCTCTCAAGGAATAATGATTTGGGTCCCTATGAAGGTTTATCTATCCATGCCTATGAATTTGGACCACAAGACATGTATTATTAAAATTTTCAAGGCATCCACCACTATTAGTTTAATAATGCCATCATTGGGATATGTGTTGATGATTTCCCTCTCTTACTTTTTGACTCATTTCTCTGATGGAATGCAGGAGGAAGTATGGCACACTAAGTCTCTGAGCAAGAGGAAATTCTGCCTTGATGGTAATAGTGGCTCAAATTCCCTTATCACTCCAATTACTTATGCTTCAACCATTATATTTTTCAGACATACCCTTTAATTACACAATTAATACCACTTCTATGTAATTTTTTAAAGAGAATTTTCAAGCAATTTTTGATGGATAACTGAGGGAGATGGTGAAAATTCCTTCTTTGGTAAGTGATTTGAGGTGAATATGGAAATTTTGGAGTCAATTATGACATGTTTTTCTCATTTCCACCCTCTCATCCCTCTTGTAGGTCTGTCTTATCATCTCCTGTAGAAATTACTATCTTCATGTAGGACCTTCCCATATAAATAACAAGTCTAGGTTCGAAGCTCCTCAAGATTTTCCTTTCTCTAACTATTCTTGAAATGAGTGATTATGCCAAGGAAAATGAGCCCAAGTACATAATATGTTATTTTGAGTTGGGGCTTGGAGCGCTATGATGACTTGTCATTCACATGAGATTTACTTTTTTAGACCGTTTTCCCCATTCATAGAGATCATTCTCCCTCCCCTCGTATTCACCACCCACTAACAGTTAGAATAAATTATTTGATGTGACATATCCACATTACATGTGTGGAAATTTAACTTTTAGTTCACTAGCCGAGGGTGGCCAAGTCAACTGGCCACCTCCAACTTATTAAAACACCTCCTCTCAAAATTTATTCATTTTAGTCATTCACACATAGGGAGAGAGTGAGAGGCTACCATATCTGAGCATACCTCATGGTTGATTTGCTGCAAGGACTTGCATGCTAGAGATAGTCCATTGCATCGACACCATGGGAGTTAGACTTTCTTGCTTATTTCCCTGTGTATTTCTTCATTTATTCATGATGCTTGAATAGGGTGCTTGCTGTGTGTGTGCAGGTACTTTGTGGATGTCCATGATGCTAATGTTGGTGGAGAGTATTCCTGGGAGTTCCATGACTCCTCCAAATTTGTTTCGCAAGGTCCCACTACCTCCTTTGACAAAAAAATAATAATATAGTGCTTTCTATGGTGATTATATAGGTTTGCTATAGGAGGAGTTTTTCTTACTGTAGCAACCCATTTCAATTTGCATAGGGTGATGAGGGAAAGTGTGAGGAGACCTGAGGATGGTCCTAAGAACATGAGGGATCAATGTAGGCTTGTGGAAATGAAGATGAATACCTCTGTGGTTTTGAAAAAACTTTTTGAATAGGTAGGAAAGAATGGAGGATTTGAATTTTATTTATTTGTGAAGTGGGATGTATTAGTGATGGATGGATGGTGGACAAGGATGAGGGAGCCTTCTACATAATTCTCTAGGCCATGAGGCTCCTATTGGGCTATCCTTGCCTCAGATCTCCCTCCCATAGCACCAGAGGACCTTCATGTAGATTTACATGATCCTCCTGTAGCAACACGAAGAGGAGGTAAAACTTGATTTTTGAGTTGATGGGATGGTGGAGAGAGATGGATATATGAGTGGAGATAATGGAGAGGGAAAAAATAAATGGAAGAATGGAGGAAACTTGAAAATTTCTTTGACCTGTAGCCATAATCTTCCTCTGTGCATAAGCCTTCAAAACAATAAAAAGGTCAACAGTCATGGCCTCATCTTGTGTTGTTATTTATTTTTTTCTCTATTTTTATTTTTTATTTTATTTTATTCGAGAGACATGTAGGATACCTCTGAGGAGGTTTTCAACCTACATGCCTTCCCTAAGTTCTTCAGAGGAGGTTTTCACCTAGGGATATTTATTATTTTATTCCTTTTTTTTTTCTCTAGGATTGCGTTCGAGAGGTTTTCAATCCTAAAGTTGGCCTTAGATGCCCTAGAGAGGTTTTCACCAATGCCTTTTTATTTTATTTTATTTTATTTTTTTCTAGGAGGAATGTGAACAGGAACCCATGAGACTCTCAATCACATTGACTTCTCCGCTGATTGTATTGATGAATTCTGCCTTAGAAATTGTTCTCTTCTATAACTTCAGTATATAACCATTGAAAAACAGAGGGACCCATTCCTCATCAATGGTCGTAACATGGAAAACTCCATTGTCATGAAATTTATCTATCAGGTATGGGACAACCACCTTGTCATTAATTTTCCTTTAAAATCCTTGAACCTAGAGTCATAAAGCAAGGCCCAATCCCATTCTTGAAAAGTATTTTCCTTGATATGCTTATCATGCCATACCTTCCTCTGTAATTGTATAACTTCAGTGTGTAGAAGGGCCTGCATTCAAACTCATACAAGCCATTCAGTTGGATAAACCTTTCTTGATGTGCATTGGTGATATGTAAATCTAATTTGGCTGCCATTCTCAAAGTGTTATAATCAAACTCATTAGATAGCATAACTTTATTTCCATAAACAAAATCATATGGAGTGAATCCTTTGGTTTTCTTCCAGGTGCTGTTATAGGACTAAGTGGCCTCCACTAATCTATATTCCCAATATTTCCCGCTGCTACTCACCAAATTGGTGAGGATGCTCTCCAATTCTCTATTGGTAACCTCTATTTTCCCATTTGCTTGAGGGTTATAGGAAGTAGGTGTTTTGTGCTTGATATTATGTTACCTCATGAGATTCTCAATCAAATGTGATGTGAATTAAGATCCTTTATCAATTACTATCTCCCTTGGATACCAAAATTTGTAGAAGACATTTTCCCTTAAGAACTCAACCACTTTTTCCTATGTTGCTGCTTTGACAACCTTTGTCTCAACCCACTTTGTCAAATGGTCAGTGCACACAATAATGCATATTCTCTGTCCTGATGGTGGATCAATTGGCCTAATGAAATCCATACCCCACTTATCAAATGTATCTAAATCCACTTGAGGTTGTAGAGGCATCTCATCCCTAGGTGTGATTTTCCTCATCCTCTAGCACCGATCACATCTTCCAGTATACCTTCTTGAATTTTTATGGAGAGTGGGCCAATAATAGCCAACTTGTAGAAATTTTAAGGTTGTCCTCCTAGCAGTGAAATGACCCCCACAGGCCCCATCATGACATGCTAAGAGGATTTCAAAAACTTCCTCTTCCCTAAAACATCTCCTTAGAATATGATCTGGTCCAAGTTTGAAAATATTTCCACCAATCCAAGTGAAAGGGGCACTCTTTCTCACAATTCTTCTCTTCTCCATGGATGACAGATTTGGAGGAAATATTCCAGCAACTAGGGAGAGAAGACTGAGACAACAAATAGGTTCTCATCCAGAAGTTGATCATCGGCCATCCCTTCATCATCTGCAGGCAAAGTGAGTCTAGAAAAAAAATCTGAAACTACATTTTCTTTCCCTGGCTTATCAATGATAGTAAAATAAAACTGTTGTAACAATAAAAACCAACTAATAATTATAACATTCACATCAGGATTATTCATCAAATATTTAATTTTTGCATGTTTAGTATGTACAAAATTTTGGTATCCAGTGATATAGTGTCTGAATTTGGTTAGGGAGTGTACAAAAACTAAGAGCTCTTTATCAGTGACAGTGTAGTTCAATTTAGCCTTAGAAAATTTTTTACTAATGAAGTGAATGGCATAGGGAAAATTATCATCTACCTATCCCAAGGATGTTGACACAACTTTGTCTGATGCATCAATATGAATATGGAAAGGAAAAGCCCAATTTGGACCCTTAACTATGGTTGAAATGGTCAATTTCTATTTTAATATATCAAGGGCCTCTTCAAAACTACTTGTCGAACAAAAGTCTGAATCCTTGGCCAACATCCAAACAATGACAAAGCCACTTTACTAAAATCCTTGATGAATCTCCTATAATAACCAAACAAGCCTAAGAAACTCTTCTCTATTTCTGAGGGATAGGGACCATTTTTATGATACAAATATTGTTTGGGTCTACTTATATTTCTTCTTGAGATATAGAGTAGCCAAGGAAAGTCCGTACCTTCATCAAGAATTCACATTTCTCAGGGCTCAAGGACAGATGTATTTCAATGCATTTCCTCAGGACTTTGCCCAGATTAGAGAGGGCATCCTGAAAATCACATCCATAGGGAGTTAAATCATCCATGTATATTTCCACAGAGTCATGGACAATATTAGAAAATATTCTCAGAACTGCTCTTTGAAAAGTGGTAGGGGTATTTCATAGGAAAAATGGGAGCAATCTATAAGAAAAGTTACCCCAAGGACATGTAAATGTAGTCTTGTCTTGGTCTTCAGGGCTGTTATGGATCTAGTTGTAATCACTGAATCCATTTAAGAAAGAGAAGAATTTATTCCTTGTAAGACGATCCAGGACTTGGTCTATTAAGGGTAAAGGGAAATGGTATTTCTTGGTGGCCTTGTTTAGTTATTTGTCATCAACAAAAATACTCCACTTTCCATTCTTCTTTGGGACTAAGACTAGAGGTGACACCCAGTCACTATCTGAGATAGGGTATATGAACCCCACATCCAACAAATTTTGTAATTCTTACTTCATTATGCCATTCAAGGATGGGTTCATTCTCCTCTGAGGTTGGCGCATATGCTTGCATCCTTATTTGATGTAAATATGGTGAGTACAGATTGAGGGATGCACCCCTTTCATTTCTTTATAGTCCCAAGAAAAATAATTTAAGTGTTCTCTCAGCATATTGCACAATTGTTCTTCTTGTTTGGCTGAGAGATAAGGAGTTATATTTAAGGTTTTGGATGGGACAAAATTTAAAGTTTTGACATGTTTAGGGCTTGATTAAATTGAGCATAGCTCAGTCCAAGGACTGATTCCAGATTCTCTCACAAGTTCATCAAGTGTAATGGTAGTGGGGTGTTTGTTTTGAAGGATATGCTCAATGAGGTCATCTTCATCAGGTTTCCCACCTCCGATAACAACATCTAAGGTACAAATTGGGTATGGTGTTGCATGATACACTTCATCTTATTACTCATCCTATAGCTATAAAGGTATATCTTTTTCAATAGAAGGCTGAGCAGGAGGATATAATATCGGTTGTTTTAATAAGGGCCCATTCTTGATGGTCATGTTCACAGACCTATAACTGATATAGGCATCAACAATGGCAAACCAAGGTCTTCCTCAGATAAGAAGATAACCATTAAACTTGGGTTTGGTTTGTGTTAGGGTCCTATATTATATAGGATGATTGTATTGTAGCTTTAATTTTGTATATGATATGTTGTAAATAATGTTCCATTCTACAAATTTATTTCCAAAAGAAAAAGAAAGAAAGAAAAAACAAAACAAAAAGGGGATAACAAATATATATAAAAAGAACAAAAAATTAAAAAAAAAACATGAGAAAAAGAAAAATAATAAAATACCCCATAAAAAATTAAGTTTATAGTAGTGAACAAGCATAAATTCCACTCAAAAATGAAAAATTCATCAATGAATAATTAGAAATTTTGAAGTGTGCTGATGGTTAAAATGCTACATTGTAATAGGAGAAGTAGATTAGTTAGTTTGATGACATTGTTTAAGCGTGATTAGACCTAAGTAAATAAACTTAGTTTAGGTTAGTGAATAATCAGTCGTATACTATAATCGTGATTTAATTAGGCTAGTCAAAATAAAGATGAGTTAACCACACTGTTTAAACTCGGTTAATTGACAAATCAAAAGAAAAGATAAACGATTTCTTGCAAATAAAAATGTAGCACTAGTGGATAATTAAGTAGTTTTAGAGGATAATTAAATGTGTGTTAGATTAGTTTAATCAAAACATTTAAAGTGTAATTATCGTAATTGTAGTAAAGTTTCAACATAATGTTTTATGGCATGTAATAACATTGAAACAATTTCAATGGCCACGATCCACCCAACCCAGATCAATGACGAGGGATCACTTTCGGGATCCCCCGAGCTCCTTCATGCTTTATTTACAGGGGTGGGGGGGAGGGGGTCCGAAAAGTCAGGACCTACCAGGTAATGTGGCAATGCCACAGGATTTGACACCCACCATTCCTTTTCCACTCTCGACCCCCCCCCTCCAAAAAGCATTATCCCATTGAATCTCATGACACCCATCCCATCAAATCTCCCCCCACCACGTACCTTCATCCCTTCCACTCACCGACTGCAATGTACCCTCCATCACTTCCACCACAGTCCTTCCTCCTCCATTGTTTATCTGCCACCTCACCTCCATGGACCCCACTTCCCTCCCATCAAATGACTCCCCAACCATCATTTCCCTCCCAATAAAATACTGCCACCTGGCACTCTCCCTTCCACGTCAAACAACCATTATGGTAATTAATATTATTGCTCCAAATAATGGATTTGCTCCAAATGGTAAAAAAAATGGTAATTCATACTTCCTTTATAAATTTGCTAAAACCCCATTCGACTCTCCTTTTGTTATTTTATGATCAAACATAGTTCCTAGTTCTCCACACTATCCTAACACCCAATCAATTGTTTATCCACTGCAATCATACTGCTGCCATCGAACCCACTTCAAAATCCAAGTGTTCACCTATCTATTCTAGGTAATCCTAAGTTCCTCAGTCTTTTTATTTCGATTATGACACCCAAAGGAAATACCCCCAAGAACAAATCTAAAGTACCTGAGGAAAATCCGATGCTGCCTCCTACCATCGACCTTGACCATTAGCCATTAGTTGAACAACAATAGAAGGTCGCTAAAACCATCTATGAATTCAACATGTATGAACTTCACAATTGGTTGAAGCATAAATATTTGGACCTCAATGATGAATCTGGCCTTTGGGAATCCTCCCTGCCCCAATTCAAGTTCCCACAAACCCATCACTTTCCAGAACTTGTATCCTGGTGAAAAAACTGGCATTTCCCTAGCCAAAGAGAAATTGTTAGCCAAAATGGTGAAATTATGCTCACCATAACTGCTAAATATATTTCCCAGATGCTACAAAAATTCAAAAATCATGACTCCCTAAAGCAACTTTCAGTAGATTCTATCATGGAATTCTACAAAAATCTGACCTTCCCACAAAGAGCCAAGATTTTTGATGTTTTTCTCCTTGAGGATGCACAATTACCCAAGAAGAACCCCCCATACTCATCTTCTATGTTCCTTGAGATGACTAAACAGGTAATTTCCATTATTTCATACATACTTGGCTACTATTCTGACAAATGGATCAATGAGGCCATTGTGGGCTTCTTATCAATTTTGCTGCATTTGTTGTCAATCCTAGAGACAGCCTTGAGCTGTGAAAGACCAGTGCCTAGGACATCTTATATAGCAAGGAGAAAAATGATATGGCAGGGATAATTAGTAAGACAAAGCTCTCATGTTGTTTCTTGTAGCAGGAAAATTAACTTGAATGGGACCAAAACTTTCAGAAGTTAATAACAGAGAAAGAAATATTGCAGAGGCAAGATGTGAAACTCTAACACGAATTGTAGCAGACAATTCAAAAGCAGCTTAACTGCAAAGAGGGCTAGATTCTAAATACTTCACAGAGATTGGTAATCATAGAGTATCTATTGCATACGCAGAATCAAGAGAATACTAACTGCTGTTGAGACAACATCCAAAAACATATACCAGCATGTAGTGGGCTTATGAAATTAAGAATCCACACATGAAGACAACATTTCCAAATAACATCTCATAGCAGTCAATATAGCAGAAATACAGATGAATTGAAAATGAGACAGTATATCACACCTGAGCCATATTTAAAGTGCCGAAAAGCTTATGACATAAGTATCGACAAGGATAAATTCATATCAGAAACAGTGGGCTACTCGCATTCTAGAATGTGATACAAGATAAATGGATATAAACGAAATGAACGGCTAAGCTACAACACATAAGAAATAAGTACACATTGTAAAGCACCAAGATCAGAATCCTCCTTAAAGATCAAAATCCTTCTCATTGAAACCCAATGGGCTCTTCACATTTGTATTAAAACTTTCACAAAATGCATACAAGACATTATTTAATAGTCAATTCTTCAGAAAATTTGGAACCTCTTTTTCTCTTTTGATCTTTCTTATATAGACTTCTTCATACATGAGCGAGAAGATATTTTTTGGGAAAAATATCTTCCTCGCATGCCCAAAATTTGTTAAAGGTCCTTATCAAAACAACCAAAACTTATGATGAGGAGTAAAGGCCTCCCATCATTGGCAATTAGGCACTCGGCCGTTTTTAAAAAAAGAT
Source organism: Pinus albicaulis (assembly GCA_034641835.2). Lineage (NCBI taxonomy): Eukaryota > Viridiplantae > Streptophyta > Pinopsida > Pinales > Pinaceae > Pinus > Pinus albicaulis. The sequence goes on from MU968359.1 coordinate 75,882,570, forward strand.
ATTAAAAGACAGTCTGGTAAAGAGTAAAATGCTGAAGTGGAACATGAAGCCCACTTGAAACTTAAAAGTAGTTAACTAAGTAAAAAGTAAAAAGGCCACTAAGGCCGAATCATGAGTTGACAGTGTTTCACAGATGTGAAGGGGTTGAGGCAGTTGCTGACGCTGGTGGTGGAAAATTTGCTGACGAGCTGGCGATCTGGCTGGTGAACTGAGTGCATCTTTGCTGGCTGTCAGCTGAAGGTTCGGGCATTGCTACGAATCCTTCCACCTTGACATAGGCATCTGTGAGGGCATTGAAACCCGCCTCGGTAGGGAGCTTTTGTTTTATCAAATGGAGGAGGGCGAACTCTTGGCGAAGGGACGAGACAATTGTTTCAGCCTTTAGCCGAGCGGATTTATCTGACAGGAGGTCCGTCCAGTATTTTTCTTCCTGTAGATGTGTCTTATATTCTGTCAACGGTCATAGCACGGAAGGAGTGGTTGGGTCCTAGCAAGAAGGAAGTCCAGCTATTGTAATCTCGTCCCATACTGCATCGAACTGACCCACGTTTGCTACCACCTGTTGCAGGGCTCTCGAAGTTGTAACTCGGGCCGCCTCCTTGTCATGATTTTCTGGCATTCAAAGGCTTCCATGAATCGACTTGGTATGCCATGCTTCTCCACCTCATCAGATTCCAACTCCTTCAAGAATGAAATATAGTTTCTAGCGTGCTGGGCTCTGTCGGAAAAGTTGAGTTCTGCCTCTTGTAATTTCTTGTTGACATAGGGTATAGCAGATTTGTTTTCTCCCATCGTTTTTAGGAAACCCCAATGTTCTATCACTGCTGAGGTTATGTCAAACCAGATTATACTTCTCGCTTCACTGAGGGTGATACTACCCTTCATGCGGCTTTTGAGGTCAGTGATGGTTTTCTGCTGGTCTGCTCTTGTCTTTTTTTCCTGCCCGATCTCTTTCTGCAGTGTCTCTATTTTCCTACCATTCTCAGCCAGGGATTTTTCCAAATCAGTGATCCTCTGCCTAGCAGTGGATGCCTGCTTTTCTAATATATCATGTGCAGCTTTCACTGCAGTCAGTTTCTCTGACATCAGACTCGTCTCTGGAGGGGTTGTAGCAGGTGCACAACTGTGCGTGTCCCAGGTGTTCTGCAGCTCCGTCAACCTACTCTGCAGAGTGGTGATTGTTTCAGCCATTTTTTCTTTGTCCTCCCTCTCCTTTTCCAGTGTGTCAGATAGTTCCGCTTTTTCCTTCTCTGCTTACGCCAACTAGGCCGTCTGCACATGGTGGGAGGCCGGTATGTTGACCTTACTTTTCAATGAAGCGACCTCCTTCTGCAATTGTTCTATCAAAGTGTGCTGCAGGTTTGTCTCTCCCGTATCCTTTCCTTTGATTATCTCTTGGAGGCCACGTATTTTATTTTCCCGGGCGCGAGAGTTTTCCTGTTCATTCTTTAGGGTCGCCCTCACCTGTTCATGATTTTTCTCCAGTTTTCTCAGTGCAATGGTGACCCGCATCACCTCGTCCTTCAACATATCACCCACGACCTGAAACAAGTTACATTTGTCGGGTGCTGGTACTTTGGCCATATCAATCTCATATTGTAGCACCCAGTAACTAGTGATACCTGTATCGGGATCCAAGATGGCCTCCACCATAGACAATACTAGGTGTTCTGTATCCACATTCATGGAGGCGGAAACCCTAGTGTGATATTTCTCTACATACCCTTCCAGCTCGGCTTTGTACTTATCCCTGATCGTTCTATTTCCTTGGCTCCTTGCAATTGTCCCTGTTGAGGTATGATCTCTGATGGCCTGTGAGACTTCCGAGAAGTCGGAAGAGGTGGCACTGTCTCTTAGCACTTTTATCCCAGCTTTACTCTTGTCCGGTTGGCCATACGGTGTAAATGATTCCAGCAGTTGTTCTTCCCCTATGACTTCTGCCTCACTGGAGGCTGTTTTTTGACTTTTGCGAAGGGGAGAACCTGCTCTTGAGGGACCCGCTTCTTCTCTACCTTGGCCTTTATTGACGTCCTCTTCTTCCCATGTGGCAGATGAATCTGTCTCCATCTGCGAAATCAAAGGCCAAGTTTCAAGGTTAGCTCTCCACTCTATGAACGACCTTGATTCGTGTGTATAAGTTGAGGACTTGTTCCTCTTTCTTCTGTTTGAGATAATTTCCCGAGGATCATAGGCCCAACCCTTTCCCAGCCTTAGGTCCATGCCTTGCAACAGTTTCTCGACAATTGGAAGGGCATGTCTTGAATTCAAAACAAAAGGGCCGATAGTGATAGGGAGTCTCAGGATGAAACCCTTCTTTGCAGGGACAAAGTGGAGTTGGTCGGCCTTGAGGGTCTGTCGAATATACTCCAGAGCATAAAATCATCGAACAGGAAACACATGCAGCTGGTAAAGGGAAAACTTGGCTCCGTAGACTCGAATTTTAGGGTAATTGTCAAATATATACCAATCCTCGGTGCTCTGGGATTTTCCGGTTTGTAGCCAGCTCTTCATTTCAGGAAAAACTCTAGGTGAGGGTGAATCGTGGATAATAGTATAGGCAATGGACATGAAATAATTTACGAACCTGGAATAACCCTCTCCCTTGGGCAATTGGCGTACAAAACAATTCCAGTCAAAAACTGGTCGGGGTTGGGAATTCTCCTCATATACCCTTTCTAAACCCAAACCCTCAAACTTATCAGTGTGCTGATGTAGGGAAAGATAGAAGTCCATCGAACAGAAACGGAAGTGACTGGTTTCTGAAAGCTCTTGGAACTGGGTCCGAATGTTAGCAACAAGGAAACCAGGGATATCTAACACTACCCCCTTTTGAGACATTAACCACAAGAAATAAACACATATCTTGGTGATTTCCCCCAAAGCGCCTACACCTAGAAGACCAGCGATGAGGGCAAGGATGGATTGCACTTCCTCTTTGAATAGGCTCAGCGGGAAAGGTTCTGTAGCAGGAAGAGACGTCGCCTGGTTGCTGGTGATAGAGGAAATGAAGTCGTTTTGGTGCTCCCATGGCAGTTTGGTGAACTGGGAGGTTAAAGCCACTTCGCTGAAACTGATATAGGTGGCGCTGGTGGGAAAGCAGAGGGCTTGCCTGATAATGTCGGGGGAAAGAGAAAAATTTTTATTCCCCTGAGGAGAGGTAAACGTGCCTCGATGCTCGTCGTAAGCATCTCTGAGCCAGCAAATAAAATCAACCACAGAATAGACTGGGGGGGTAATTTGATGGTATAAACTAGACAAAACCACCCGGTATCGGTCTCTATTTTGAATATGTCGTCTAAAAATCTCGGGTTTAATGCTGCTGATGTGAAAAGGGTATTGGGGATCACGGATTTTAGCTTGCAGGTCGATGAAAGGCTCGAACCTGGGAGGGTTTCTGGTTTCTCGGACCTGAGGGGTTTCTGGTTCAGCTTTCTTGGGCGTGCCCCTTCCCATGATTGACATATAAAACTTTTAAAAGACGAAAGGAAAGCAGAGAGAAAATGAGGGACGGAATACCTATGCAATAGGGGAATATGCTCAGGAAAATGACGCGGGGGTGTTGATAGCGACTGGGTAGACCTTGGCACTGGTTCCCACTTAGTTTATACCATAGCTGGAAAACCTACGACTTTTAGTGTAGTAAAATACGGGAAGACTGTTATCTTACGACTGAGCGTTCTGAGGTAAAAAGGAGGATAGGTAAAATAAACGGGGGGAAAGTGTCATAAGGACACTGACAGTGGAGCATGCGGCACGTAGGGATTGGGCATCAGATGGGAACAAGTGAACACTGCGTGCCGGGTTTAGTACTGGTACGGGCCTCGGTACCAGTTCACCTAGAAAATTAACTTACCTTTCTGTTGCAATAAACCATACGATTCTTGAAACATCTTATTCGTAAGACGGGTTAAATACACTGTGTACCAGTCTTTAGGGCCCACATTCCGTTCTAGGACTGCATCGTAAAGAAAGGTCACATATAGGGATGAGGTCTCCACTTCATCACCTTCCCTAGATCCCAGAATAGATGACTTAGTCAAATATATGGCTAAAATGTGGGAAAAGATCAATGAGAAATCTCCTTTCTCGTATGGGGAATTCCCTCACATGCACATTTGGGATGCAGCCATTTTTTTAACAATTTTTGTTTTTACGCCTTTTGCATCGTGCACTTGCGCCCTTTCTACAGCACCTTTGCCCTTTTGTTTCATATTTTGGACCCTTCTCGTATACCTGTTTTGTTGTAAGCACATTACTTGTCACATCCTAGTCTCTTTTTACCCATCCTTTTAAATGTTTCATCATCAACCATAACATTCGATATACATCTATTCAAATTTTAATTCACAAAAATGATTGATGTTACTATATGATCAACATTGGCTCCACCTGGGGACGACACGTTCATTCTTGAGCGTGTCGAGAACTTCGCAGACCACCTGTTATCTTCTGTGGACACCATTCCTCTTCGTGATTCATCACCACACACATTATTTAAGCAAAGATGAAAACAGACACTAATATACAATATGATACATCAGGCCCTCTTGGCCCGACTCAGAATTGGAAATAAGGCTTGAGAAACTGACCGTTTACAGGGGCGTCGAGCAGATCTCCCTATAAATTTTCCAGTCTGAAGGTATTGTTGCCTCCTTGTTCTGCAATTTTAAAGGGGCCAAACCAGAGGGGATCAAAGTTACCATGTTTACCTTTATCAGCCCTTCTAATGTCCCATCTGAGCACTAAATCTCCAATCTGTAATTTTCTGTCCTTGGCATGTTGGTCGAAGAGGTCCTTCATTTTCTCCTGGTATTCAACTAGCCTCTGATTCACCAGGTTCCGCGTTTCTTCTAGCTCCACCAGCTGGTTGATTCTCCTGGTTACGTCATCCGGTTCTTCCTGAATTTCTTGCATGAATCGAGCCATTGGTAATGCTAGCTGCACAGGGAATACTGCTGCCCTCCCATATAATAATTCATATGGGGACTTCCCGGTTGCTCTCTTGCTGGTGATCCTGTTAGCCCATGGAGCATATTTTAACTGGGAATCCAAATTCTTCGGATTTTCATTTATAGCCTTCTTCAGTGCCCTCACCAGCATTTTATTTGATGACTCTGCTAGGCCATTTCCCTATGGGTAATAGGCTGTAGAGTGGCCTAGTGAAATGTTGTACTATTGACAGAAGCTGACAAACTTTGTAGATTTAAAGGCTTGTGCATTATCAGTTACAATCTTGGAAGGGCAACCAAATCTAGATATGATGTTTTCTTCTATGAATTTCATCACCACAGTGTCTGTTGCATTCCTGGCGGGTATAGCTTCCACCCACTTTGTGAAATAATCCGTGGCGGTTAGTATCCACTTATGCTGACTGCTGGATGGGGGGTGTATTTCTCCGATGAAGTCAATTCCCCACTACTGGAATGGTTCATCTACGTGGAAAGGGATCATGGGAAGAGGTGCTAGCTTCTATCTCTCAGCGAACCTTTGGCACTTCTCACAAGCTCTAACTCGGGTACACACATATCCAAATAGTTTGGGCCAGAAGAAACCAGCCTTCAAGATTTTGTGAGCAGTAGCCCTCCAACTGTAATGGCCCCCACGGATTCCTTCATGAAACTCAGCCATTATACCCTCTACCTCTTCCTCTGTCAGGCATAGGAGCAGGATGCCTGAAGGGTCCCTCCAATACAGCCGACCGTTTGCAACCATATACTTCTGTGACTTCAACCTCAGTGCTATGTATTTAGATTTTTCACAGCTGGGTGGGCAACTTAGTGTTAGCAGATATTTCACTATTTCCTTGTACCACTGGCTGGTGAGGTACTTCATATGTGTCTTCTGGGAAGCTATCTATACTCCCTGCGATTATTCTTTCCCTTCAGATGCCTCGTTTGCTATCATGGACAGATTTATTCCCAGAGCCTGGCAATTTGAATCAGACAAGATTTTGGCTAATCCCTGTCCCTTGATTAGCCTAGTAGGGAGGATGTCCAACTCATACTCCTGTATTTTGGCTATCAATTTCCCTCTTTTTCTTCACTGTCTCCCTAGACAAGGATATCTTTGATGACTGCTGTGGGTACGAATGCAGTGATGTGGGATTGGAGGACATACATATGAAAGGCTTTGAGGGATTTCACCAGAGCATATGCCTGCTTTTCCAGTATGTTATATTTCAGCTCAGCGTCACGAAGTACCTGACTGAAAAAGGCAACAGGCTGCTCGTACCCATCTTCATTTTTCTGCAACAAAACTCCTGCTACTGTGTGAGGTGATGCAAAGGAAAAGATCATAAAAGGTTTGGTATAGTCTGGCCCAGCTAACACAGGAGCTTCAGCAAATGCATTCTTAATCTTGGCAAAAGCCTCTCGTGATTCTTGTGACCACTTAACCTCATTATTATTTTTTAGCATATCAGTAATATGCCTAACTATCTCAGCATAGTTAGGAATGAACCTTCTTAGAAAGTTTATATGGCCTAGGAAAACCTGAACTTCCTTTCTATTTCTTGGGAGGAAAATACCGTTTATGACTTCTACTCTTTTAGGATCTATCTTTACTCCATCTCTGGTAACAATATGTCCCAAGAGCTTGCCCTCTTCTAGTGCAAACAAAGACTTATGTGGATTGAGGGAGAGGCCATACTTTCTGCACTTCTCAAAAGTTCTGCGCAAGTGTTCAATGTGCTTTGCATCATCTTTTGAAAACACAATAATGTCATCCAGGTATACTACCATGAACTTATCCTGCTCCCCAATAAAAGAAATATCCATGGACCTCTGAAAAGTGGCCCCCGCGTTGATTAACCCAAAAGGCATCCTGGCATACATAAATGTCCCCCATGGAGTGGTAAAGGCAGCCTTCTTTTGATCTTCTGGCAGTACAGCCACCTGATTGTACCCAGAGAATCCATCCATCATCGACATCCGGGAAGCTCCTACCACTTTCTGCAAGATGTGATCCATCTTGGGCAGTGGATAATTATCCTTTAAGGATGCTCTGTTCAGGTTCCTGAAATCAACACATAGCCTTATTTCTCCATTCTTCTTCCGTACAGGGACTAAATTTTCTACCCACTTAGAATATCTCAATGGTACAATGATTTTGGCCTTCAACAGTTTCTTAATTTCTTTCTCAATCGAGGGTAGCAATAGTGGATTTATCTGCCTAAGCTTCTACTTATGTGGTTTGGAATCTCCCTTCAGTGGAATTTTGTGCTGCATAATGCTGATATCAAAAGTTTTTAGGTCTTGATAAGACCATGCAAACACATCTTTATAGGACTGAAATAACTTCTGATACAATTGTTTATATTCTTCCGGGACCTTCTTGGACAGCTTCACGATTTTAGGGTCAGCCTCAGTGCCGAGATTCAGGTCATCTACCTGATTCTCCTCTACAACTTTGTTTGGTTGCAATGGAACATCATTCTTGTTAAAAAACCATTCTAAAGGCACTAGTCCTCGAGGAATGACATTCCCTTTCAACTGCAGAAATTTGTGACCGGCTACCTTTTCTTCCCACTTATCTCCTGAAGCATCTTCAGTCTCTTCCTCTTCACAACTATCAATCTCCATGTTGAAAAATTCTCCAACTGTTTCCAAAAATCTCTTCACCTGCTCTTCATCCTCAAATACATGCCAGTGTTTGATATTGTCTGGGATTGATGGCCGATATCATACCTCAATTTCATACCTCAATAGAGGATTTTGAGGTGGACGAAAAGTACTAGCAGCCACTGCAAGGGAGTCTGCCATTCTGTTCTGCTCCCGAGGCATGAACTGGATATTAAATGCCAAGAAGAAATTATCCACCAGATCCCTAACTTCATTCCTATAAGCCCTTAGCCTAGGATGTTTGGCTTGGCACTGATTTCTCACCTGTCTGACTACCAGTTCAGAATCTCCCAAAACCTTTAGATTTCATATGTTCATACTCTTGGCTGTCTGCAGGCCCAGTAGAAGTGCTTCATACTCGGCCACGTTATTTGTGGTTTCATACTCCAGATTGAAGGATAAAGGGACCCATTGGCCTGCAGGGGAAATCAATAACACTCCAGCCCCATTACGTTCCCTGGAGTTAGCCCCATCAAAATGAAGTGTCCAGATTTCTGATTCAGGACTTTCTATGGACTGCTCTGTCTTGATCTGGAAAAATGATGGTTCATGTGCGTACTCCTGATCTTCCTCCAACATTAAACATGAGAAATCTCCCTCCCTGCTATAAACCAGAGAATTAACTGAATCATCTGCCTTGGTAACTATCTTGAAAAATCTTGTTTCCCTGTATAGCCTCCTCTCTTGACCACCAAATACAGGGATAGTGGCATAGGTCAGGTCCAACTTGATCGATCCACCAATTTTGGTCCCTCAAGATCTCGACAGTAGCATGCCAAAGCGAGCTGGGATGTCAGCCACCACTATATCCATCACTACACTTTTTGCTGGGATCTGAGCCAGGTTAACCACTAAGTCCTTTATCATGCCCAGGCACTTAACTATTTTGGAGTCAAATGAGTAAAGGTCTTTGTATGTGCGGGTGATCTGTAGTCCTAGTTGCTCCATGACCAAGAGAGGTAAAATATTATGAGAGGCTCCCGAATCTAACACACAGTTATGCAGTAGCAGGTCGTGTAATACTAAAGACACATAAAAAGGGGGAGTAGCAGCATCCAATTCTTCGACATGTGGGCCAAAAACAACCATAGGTCTTTCTTCCTGAAGGTTCAGACTGTCTGGAATGTTTATTACTTCTGGAGGGAGCATAAAGGACGTGACCTGGGACTGATATGTAGGTTGTTTTAACAACTCGGTCAAGGGAACTGGGATTTTCACCTTCTCAAGCTCCTTTTGCAAGCTGAAGGCAGAGGAGGGCTTATCTACTGACACCTCTTTTGGTTCTTTATCTTTGGAGTCTTTGTTCTGAGGGGATGGTTTGACTTATTTTAAGATTGGCTTGACACTGGGGGGTGTAGCCACTTGTGAAGATAAAGGAATTTGATCAGCAGACTGTAAATATTGGTTAAGGGGCCTCTTACCTTTGTCCGGGGTCTTTTGAGGAGTTGCTTCCTTCCGAGCAGGTGCTTCTTCTTAGGGTGTGTCCTCCTCCTGGTCCTGAGTGCGAGTTCTCTTCTTGGAGGATCTGAGGTCATATCTTCTATTGAATTGGGTTTGCATGAAATCGACGAACTGCTTGCAGTAGTCATCAATCTCAGGATCTTCAGTATCTTCAATAGCTTTCCCTTCTGTGTGTGCCTGCACCTCCATTTTGTCACTTTCATGTAAAGGACATTCAACTTCATCACTATTTGAGAAAGCAAGGTATGCCTCTTCTTGCTCATAAGTAGTGTCTTTAGTAGAACCCTCTACTTTCCCTTCCAAGTATAGAGGGTGTGGTACCTGATCTTGCTGCTCCTTTTTTCCCCTTTGCAGTATCTGCAAGGGTGGCTTTCTGTATTGAGGGTTAAAGCCTCTGTTTGGAGCATTGTGGAAATTCTTGGAGGATAAATTCTTTGCCTCGATTTCAAGCTTTACCAACTTGCTTGAGAGATTCTTGATCATCTTGTTCATTTCCTCAATCCTGTCATTAGCTGAATCTCTATCTTGGCTCGAGGTGGATACCTCTTCGTTTCCCCTTCTTCTCGTATCCTGCTTCGATTTTCCCTTGGATTTACCAGTGGAGAAAAAATTTTCCTCAAGCTCCAGTGCATCTGTCTGAGCATCATCTAGAGTGGCTGGCTTTCTTTCTCTCAGAGAGAAACCAAATTCCGAGTCGAAGGCTGCCACAAACATAACCTTGGCAGCAGTCTGGTATGGTTTCATTTCTGTGCGAAGGCTCAGGTACAACTTGTTAAATCTCTTAATAAATTCAGCCACCCCTTCATTGTGTCTTTTCTTGAGTGTATTAAACTCAGTCAGAAAATGCCCGTGGTCTTTCTTCTCTCCCCATTTTTTGAGAAAAGTGTCTTCCATTGCCTCCCACGTGTTTATAGAACGGTCTCCCAATGTTTTGAACCATTTTCTAGCTTCACCGTCAAGGGATTGGACAGGTAGTCTTAGGACTATGTCAAGATGTTCCACGTTGAAATTTTCTACGAAGGAGCAGAAGACCTCTAGGTGTTTTTGAGCTTCGATCTTGTTCTCTCCGTTGAAATGAGGCAGGATCTTTAGATAATCCTGTGGCAGGTTGTTCAACGCTTGAGGTAAAGCTAGGGGGGCATATTTATTCAGCAAGAAGCCCAGAACATTTGCCATTGGAGGAGGAGGTGGAGGTAACAGAAGGATTTGATGTGTAAGCAGAGGAGGAGGAGGAAGTGAGGTGTGGATGATGATTGGAATATAGTGAACAACAGCTTGGGATGATGGAGACAAAGGCGGAGTATTAACAGCTGATACTTCAGTGACTTCTTTGACTTCTTCAGCCTCTGGAGTGGGGTGAAATGTGTAACGGGTGGTATCTATGGATTCAGCCTCGTCCTTAACTTGGATATTTCGCAGAGGTAAGCTGTCTGAGTAGTACCCGGTTTCTCCCACAGCGGAGTCAGAATCTTGTGCTTGGGCCACTTGAGAAGAGGAGGAAGGAAAGTCTTCTAAAGAGAATTTTGGGATCTCGGTATGGATAAATTGTCTCTCCCTCCAATTTCTTCTATCTAAAATTCTCTTTGGGTCAGACACAGAGGTCAGACACAGAGGGCATCTTTTGCTGAGACGTATCTGACCTAAGGTGTGGCTTCCGAGGAGCCAGGACTGCAATTAGATTTATCTGAAAAACGAATGTGGAGTCGCCAAGGTGAGGGATATACAACTCTCAACTCTCCATGCTCACCTAATTGAAGAGTGAATAGGGTTTTGTCGAGGCCCAGGGATTTCAATTTGTTCTCAACTTCGTCCCCGAAAACGACGCCAAAAATATGTTGTCAATCCTAGAGACAACCTTGAGTTGTGAAAGACCAGTGCCTAGGACATCTTATATAGCAAGGAGCAAAATGATATGGCAGGGATAATTAGTAAGACAAAGCTCTCACGCTCTTTCTTGTAACAGGAAAATTAACTTGAATGGGACCAAAAATTTCAGAAGTTAATAACAGAGAAAGCAATATTGCAAAGGCAAGATGTGAAACTCTAACACGAATTGTAGCAGACAATTCAAAAGCAGCTTAACTGCAAAGAGGGCTGGATTCTAAATACTTCACAGAGATTGGTAATCATAGAGTATCTATTGCATACGTAGAATCAAGAGAATACTAACTGTTATTGAGACAACATCCAGAAACATATACCAACATGTAGTGGGCTTATGAAATTAAGAATCCACACATGAAGACAACATTTGCAAATAACATCTCATAGCGGTCAATATAGCAGAAATATGGATGAATTGAAAATGAGACAGTATATCGCACCTGAGCCATATTTAAAGTGCCGAAAAGCTTATGACATAAGTATCGACAAGGATAAATTCATATCAGAAACAGTGGGCTACTCACATTCCAGAATGTGATATAAGATAAATGGATATAAACGAAATGAACGGTTAAGCTACAACACATAAGAAAGAAGTACACACTGTAAAGCACCAAGATCAGAATCCTCCTTAAAGATCAAACTCCTTCTCATTGAAACCCAACAGTCTCTTCACATTTGTATTAAAACTTTCACAAAATGCATAGAAGACATTCTTTTACAGTCAATTCTTCAGAAAATTTGGAACCTCTTTTTCTCTTTTGATCTTTCTTATATAGACTTCTTCATACATGAGCAAGAAGATATTTTTTGGGAAAAATATCTTCCTCGCATGCCCAAAATTTGTTAAAGGTCCTTATCAAAAAAACCAAAAATTATGATGAGGAGTAAAGGCCTCCCATCATTGGCAATTAGGCACTCAGCGGTTTTTAAAACAAGATATTAAAAGACAGTCTCGTAAAGAGTAAAATGTTGAAGTGGAACATGAAGCCCACTTGAAACTTAAAAGTAGTTAAATAAGTAAAAATTAAAAAGGCCACTAAGGCCAAATCATGAGTTGAAAGTGTTTCACAGATGTGAAGGGGTTGAGGCAGTTGCTGATGCTGGTGGTGGAACATTTGTTGACGACCTGGCGATCTGTCTAGCGAACTGAGTGCATCTTTGCTGGCTGTCAGCTGAAGGTTCAGGCATTGCTACGAATCCTTCCACCTTGACATAAACATCTGTGAGGGCATTGAAGCCCGCCTCGGTAGGGAGCTTGTGTTTTATCAAATGGAGGAGGGCGAACTCTTGGCGAAGGGATGAGACAATTGTTTCAGCCTTTTGCCGAGCGGTTTTATCTGACAGGAGGTCCGTCCAGTATTTTTCTTCCTGTAGACGTGTCTTATACTCTGTCAATGGTTGTAGCACGAAAGGAGTGGTTGGGTCCCAACAAGAAGGAAGTCCAACTGTTGTAATCTCGTCCCATACTGCATCGAACCGACCCATGTTTGCTACCACCTATTGCAGGGCTCTCGAAGCTGTAACTCGGGCTGCCTCCTTGTCAATCATTTTCTGGCATTCAAAGGCTTCCATGAATCGACTTGGTATGCCATGCTTCTCCACCTCATCAGATTCCAACTCCTTCAAGAATGAAATATAGTTTCTGGCGTGCTGGGCTCTGCCGGACAAGTTGAGGTCTGCCTCCTGTAATTTCCTGTTGAGATAGGGTATAGCAGATTTTTTTTCTCCCATCATGTTTAGGAAACCCCACTGTTCTATCACCGCTGAGGTTATGTCCGACTAGATTATACTTCTCGCTTCACTGAGGGTGATATTACCCTTCATGCGGCTTTTGAGGTCAGTGATGGTTTTCTGCTGGTCGGCTCTTGTCTTTTTTTACTGCTCGATCTCTTTCTGCAGTGTCTCTATGTTCCTGCCATTCTCAGCCAGGGAGTTTTCCAAATCAGTGATCCTCTACCTGGTGGTGGATGCCTGCTTTTCTAATATATCATTTTCAGCTTTCGCTGTAGTCAGTTGCTCTGAAAGCGGACTCGTCTCTGGTGGGGTTGTAGCAGGTGCACAGCTGTGCATGTCCCAGGTTTTCTGCAGCTCCGTCAACCTACTCTGCAGAGTGGTGATTGGTTCAGCCATTTTTTCTTTGTCCTCCCTCTCCTTTGCCAGTGTGTCAGCCAGTTCCGCTTTTTCCTTCTCTGCTTGCGCCAACTCGGCCGTCTGCACATGGTGGGAGGCCAGTATGTTGACCTTACTTTTCAATGAAGCGACCTCCTTCTGCAATTGCTCTATCAAAGCACGCTGCGGGTTTGTCTCTCCCGTATCCTTTCCTTTGATTATCTCTTGGAGGCCACGTATTTGATTTGCTCGGGCGCGAGAGTTTGCCTGTTCATTCTTTAGGGTCGCCCTCACCTGTTCATGCTTTTTCTCCAGTTTTCTCAGCGCAATGGTGACCCGCATCACCTCTTCCTTCAACATATCACCCACAACCTGAAACAAGTTACATTGTCGGGTGCTGGTACTTTGGCCATATCAATCGCATATTCTAGCACCCGGTAACTAGTGATACTTGTATCGGGATCCAAGATGGCCTCCGCCATAAACAATACGAGGTGTTTTGTATCCACATTCATGGAGGCGAAAACCCTGGTGTGATATTTCTCTACATACCCTTCCATCTTGGCTTTGTACTTATCCCTGATCGTTCTGTTTCCCTGGCTCCTTGCAATTTCCCCTGGTGAGGTATGATCTCTGATGGCCTGTGAGACTTCCAAGAAGTTGGAAGAGGTGGCACTGTCTCTCAGCACTTTTCTCCCGGCTTTACTCTTGTCTGGTTGACCATACGGTGTAAATGATTCCAGCAGTTGTTCTCCCCCTATGAATTCTACCTCACTGGAGGCTGTTTTCTGCTTTTTGCGAAGGGGAGAACCTGCTCCAGAGGGACCCGCTTCTTCTCCGCCTTGGCCTTTATTGACGTCCTCTTCTTCCCCTGTGTCAGATGAATCTATCTCCATCTGCGAAATCAAAGGCCAAGTTTCAAGGTTAGCCCTCCACTCTATGAATGGCCTTGATTCGTGTGTATAAGGTGTGGACTTGTTCCTCTTTCTTCTGTTTGAGATAATTTCCCAAGGATCATAGGCCCAACCCTTTCCCTTCCTTAGGTCCATGCCTTGCAACAGTTTCTCAACAATGGGAAGGGCATGTCTTTAATTCACAACAAAAGGGTCGATAGTGATAGGGAGTCTCAGGATGAAACCCTTCTTTGCAGGGACAAAGTGGAGTTGGTCGGCCTTGAGGGTCTGTCGAATATACTCCAGAGCATAAACTCGTCGAAAAGGAAACACAGGCAGCTGGTAAGGGGAAACCTCGGCTCCGTAGACCCGAATTTTAGTGTAATTGTCAAATAGATACCAATCCCCGGTGCTCTGGGATTTTTCAGCTTGTAACCAGCTCTTCATTTCAGGAAAAACTCTAGGTGAGGGTGAATCGTGGATAATAGTATAGGCAATGGACATGAAATCATTTACGAACTTGGAATAACCCTCTCCCTTGGGCAATTGGTGTACAGAACAATTCCAGTCAAAAACTGGTCAGGGTTGGGAATTCTCCTCATATACCCTATCTAAACCCAAACCCTCAAACTTATCAGCGTGTTGATGTAGGAAAAGATAGAAGACCATCGAACAAAAATGGAAGTGATTGGTTTCTGAAAGCTCTTGGAATTGGGTCCGAATGTTAGCAGCAAGGAAACCAGGGATATCTAACACTACCCCCTTTTGAGACATTAACCATAAGAAATAAACACATATCCTGGTGATTTCCCCCAAAGCGCCTACTGTTGGGGCCCTTGTTTTTGTTTAAGTTTTGAACTCTTGGCCAAGACATTTTGAACTTTGACTCTTTTTGAGTTGCGGAATAAATACACATGGCAACCGCGACCGCGCCGCAGCGACCAGGAGTTGCGGAGATACCAAGGTGGCGCGGAAGCACCCGATAGCTGGAGATAGCATGGAGATACGTGCAGATGAAAGAAACACAGCAGAAAATAGAGAGTGGAACACGCAGACATCAGAAGAAAAGTTGAGAGAAGCCAAAGTGAAGATGCAGAGGAGCCGATAGTCGCGAGGAGCGGATGAATAAATGGCGATCACCCGGCTGAAAAGAGGAGGATGCTAAGAGTTGAATGCATGTTGAAGAAGTCGCGAGGCCAGAGACAAGAGAGGTTGCACAGAGCAGCTGCGGAGGATTCATGCATGTGCTTCATATGGTTTCTTATCCTCTCTAGTCTACTTTTCTGCCCTAAGATCCATCTGTATCAGGGTTATGAGCTATCAGTTAGAATACTATGTAATCATGTATTCAGCCAGGAGAATAATATAAGGGAAGATTGCTGTCTCAATGAGTGTTCATGTGCTTGTACTGTGTTTGTGCTGATTTAAAATTTTGTTTATGAATGTTTGCAATGCTTAGTGAGTAATCTGGCGCACATAACTTTATATACGAATGGATGAACCGTCTTTCTCTAGCTGCGGGTTTGTTCCTTGGCCTTGATCTGATCCCCTTTTGCATGTGGTTGCGGCACGCCTAGGGTGAGACGCACTGCTCTCCTGAGCAGGGTGAAAATGCTGGCGTGTTCCTAGACTACACCGGACCCCTTTGTTGGCCCCAACTCCTGAACCTGGGTCTTGTCCGCGAGACCTGATTTCTCGCCAACAAATGGTTCCGTTGTCGGGACCTGCATGTTCTGAGGGGATCTAGATCATGGTCTCGAGGATTTTTGAAGGAGCAATACGGCGATGGTGGGATGATCATCTTGACCATTTCATTGCTCAGCAAGCGGAGCTGACTAAGAAAAAGGAGGCGGCGATCAAGGAGCTTGTTCTGTTCTCTGATTCAGCCAGTGATACGTATGAAATTTTCTGGGGAAGGTTCCCTACCGACTTTTACAATTGGTTGCGAAGGTTACGAGCGACGGTGCCCCAAGAAGGCTCGCGGAAGATAAACCGCAGGTGGGCGCACGAAGACCTGGTAGCACTGCATCGGGCAGACACTGAACTAACCCGCGCGGTGGATTTTTGGGTAAGGACCACGCTGGAAGGATACGTGGTGGAGTTTGCTGCTGAGTGTTACCAATCCTTCTCGAAGGCCGAGGCTGTTTTCCACTCAGGGCTGAGGGGGAAGCTGTTGAAGGAGATTCCGCTGTGGATCAAAGCCCTGATGGTGGACGAAGGGTTGATTGAATTCAACAAAACGGGTATGGAAGCGTAAACCACCCGTACTGGGGGAAGGCTTGAGGGGACCGATGCTATGTAGACTGTGAGAGTGGGGAGCGGGGGATGGACGTTGAAGCCGCATGCAAGTTGCGGGAGTTACGTGCGCATCGGCGGGCACAGATCGCCGATAGGTGGCGAAGAAGGGTAATGAGAGATTTGAAGAGAAGAGAGATTGAAAGAAAGAATCAGAAGGAGGCGCCTCAGAGGACGGGAGTTATGGGTTTGGATACCCGGAAAGAAGACGGGACAGCAGCGGAAGTGCAGTGGGTGCATGGGAGCCCAACGACGCGAGAAAGAGAAGTAACGACTCGTGGAGATAATGGAAAGATGCAGCCCGAAGAAAGTTCCGATGATGAATGGCACGGCGTGATGCAGCAGATGTTCCAGGATCAGACGGCACCCACCCCTCCATGCAGCCCTACATCCCACCTTCCGCATGGCCAGGATCCCGACCTTCCCCTGGTACTTTATCAACCTTTAAGAAATATTTTGATTCAGTTATAAGCATTAAGTCAGTCATCTAGTAGTTCAGCGGTATCAGTAACGCCCAGTAGCAGCAGCGTTACTAGTAGTAGTATTTTCCCCAGAGGGACCGTTACACAACCAGGACCGGGAGGTTTTATCCTGGTTAATTCTCCGCAAGTACACATGGCCGGATCTTTCACCCGGTATCCAGAGTTCTCTGGCCGGGGCAATGACGATGTAGAGCAACACTGGTATCTGTGCGAAGCCATCTGGAGGGCTCGACAGACACCAGATGCAGGGAATTTAATAGAGTTCCAAACCACGCTTAGAGAGAGAGCTATGCGTTGGTTCATCAAGTGGTCCGAGGCACACCCTAACCCTGTAATTGCGGACGTAAAGCGGGATTTTTTCCGCGAATTCAAGCTTCCCCAGACAGACCAGCAGGGCCTGTCCGAGCTGTGGGAAATTAAGCAGAAGGAAGGAGAGACCGCGTGGGAGTTGATGCGGCGATTCAAGGATGCGATTGGGAAACTGAGCTACCCGATCGATCCAAACCACCAGAGGGACTGGTTCATCAAGGCTCTGCTCCCCTTGACACGAACCCCTCTCACTCAGCAGAAGATTGATAATCTGCAGGACGCTTTGGAGCAGGCCATGAAGATTGAAGCCATGGCGGGATACCCCCAGGAATACAGGGGGGGGATGGCCCCGCAAGACCCTTCTCTGATAGGGTTGCAACATCAGATCGCCAGCTTGACCGAAAAGCTCAAGGAAATTCAGCCAGCGAGACCAGTGCGACCGAATGTTTGGTGTACTCATTGCCTGGTCGAGGGACACGTCGCAACCGAGTGTCCTCGGTTGCGCGGCGCAGGAGTTGGACCCTCAGTTGCAGCAATTCAGGGGGGTCCACCACCAGGGGGTGGCGCGGCGATGAACCCACAGGGAGTCTACCAGCCGCAACAGACCTTTGCGGCGTTCCAACCGCAACCGGGGTCCTCCACCACAGAGTACTGTGAGATTTGCCGGACGATGGGGCATCCTCCTCGGATGTGCCCGATATTACAGAAGTACTCCACGGTGCCGAATAATGTATACTGCGAATTCTGTGTGTCTACGACTCACAACACTGAGCAGTGTAGGGCGCTTGACACACTTGCGGATCGATTGGATCGCCCCTCGTACAGGGTGAACGAGGCTCCAAGGGGAAGAGGTGGCGGCATGCGCGGAGGCCGAACAGGAGGACGCGGTCCGGTAAAATGCTACAACTGTGACCAGGAGGGTCATGTGGCTCGAGAATGTCCCCTTCCGCGACGACCCTGGTGCTCCCAGTGCCGGGTCAACGCCCACGCTACAGAAGACTGTCCGGAGCTCATCAAGAAATGGGAAGAGCGGGTGAGGCAGAGGGGAGCGAATCTGATAAACTCAGAACCGCGCAGCACCGCAACCCCTGACATGCAGAACGTTGCGATAGTAACACAGGGCGGAAAGAAGACTGGAGACGATGCCCACGAGAAGGAGCCAGCACGAGTGGTTCGGCCGGCATCCCCAAAGAAGTTGATCAGGCCCGAAGTCCAGAAAAAGTATTTTCAGGAGGCGGTTGAGGCATTCGCCCAGTTGCGGAACGAGGGAGGGCTGGAGGAGCCCTGGCGGCCGGAATCCGGTGCGCAGAACGTCGCAGATACTGTGGTCGAGGATTGGCTCCGGCTATTCCTCAGGATTGTTGATAACGCTGGGCTGCGGCAGCAGCTCAAGCACGCTTTAGACGGAGCGCTGCAGGGGCGCAGAGAACCCAGAGATCCCGTGGACGCTAGGCCTCAATACGTGCAACGTGTCAAGTGGTACAAGCAACGAACAGGCAAAGAATTCCGGCTTAACACGCAGGTCGCAGGATTCCAAATCAGCGACACCATGTTAGACTTAGGGTCCGACGTCAATATACTGCCACGAAAGACGTGGGAGGCTCTTGGGAAGCCACGGCTCGCCTATTCCCCAATCCAACTCCGAATGGCAAACCAGTACTACATTTTGCCAATCGGCCGACTCGAGGGTGTCGAGGTTGACGTTGCGGGGGTGAAAACCTACACCGATTTTGAGGTCATTGATATCATGGGCGATAAGGATCCCTATCCTGCACTACTTGGCATTGATTGGGCTTTTGAGAATTACGCCATCATCGACCTCAAGAAGGAGCTGATGATTTTTGAGGATGGGGAGGTAAGGGTCACTCAGCCTCTCGACCCGTATCAGGGTCCGCAATATACAGAACCGGTGGACAGTCGGGAGGATGCTCAGATAATGGACCATCTCTATCAGATGACTGCAGGGAAGCGGGACGATTATATTAACCCGACCGCAACTGGCTCTATCAGTTGGCGGAGTGTGCAGAGCTCGGAGCTCGGATCAGAGCTCGGAGCTCAGATCTGAGCTCGCGTGGGAAGACTGGCAGCAAGGAGGGTATGAGACCACCACGCGGAGATGCGCCTCCATTGCTCAAGTCCGGTGGGTAGGGACTGAGATCCGCGGATACCCCACATTATCAAACATGCAAGCAGTAAATACTTTTATTGCCAAGGTGGAAGACCGGGTCCCAGAGGAAAGCCGGATACCACTCTTGGATGTGGCCTTGAAGTCAACATCGGGACGATGGTGGAACAATCACCGCAACACTCTGTTGCGATGGGAGCGTGTGGCGGATGCTCTACGGGCACGCTTCAAAGAGGATGAAGGGCCCTGCATTACACTTAAACATCATGGAGCTTCCGACCCGCGACAACATTTGTGGGCGTGCGAGGAATAGTGGCGTAGCGCCAGCTACCCTGAGGAGTTGTGGGTCCATAGGTTTGTCCACTCCCTGGGTACAATTTCCCAGGCCTGGTACCTGGAGGAAGAGCGGAAACGGGGAACCCGCTCCTGGCAAGCAGTCACAGAAAAGTTCGTCCAGAGCTTCTCGTTCGAAGGGGAGACGGTGCAGGAATCCCAGGCGCTGCAAGCCGTCAAGGAGGTTCTGTTTTTCTGCCATCTTGAGCCTGACGAGGGCCCGGTGGCGTCACGCCCTGAGGTCAAGCGCGAATTGGTTTGCCAACGGATTGACAGCGATCCGGAGGATGATAGTTTGGAGGACCTTAGGCATCTCTATTTTGACGAAAAGGAGGGCGAGCGAAACATCCGGGACGAGCCGACGACAGAAGGAGTCCATTTACAGCCGCTCAAGACAAAGAAACTGAACATTGGAACGGAGGAGAAACCTAAGCTGGCAACAGTGGGAGATTACTGGGACGAGGAGACGACCAAAGAAATTTTCAGCCTCCTCCGGGAGTATGAAGATTTATTTCCGACATCAGTGGCGGACCTGAAGGGGATCAAGGGGGATCTGGGCGAGATGCGTATAACACTGAAACCGGGAGCCAGGCCGGTGAAGCACCGACCCTACCGGTTGAATCCCCGTATCAAAGAGAAGGTCAAGATGGAGATCGACAAGATGCTGGCTGCGGGTCTCATTTTTCCAGTAGAAGAAGCCGAGTGGGTAAGTCCCATTGTCATCCAGAACAAGAAGGACAAAGCGGAAATCCGTGTCTGTGTAGACTATCGGAGTTTGAATAATGCTTGTATCCACGATCCGTTTCCCACTCCCTTCAGCGATGAAGTTCTAGATCATGTCGCGGGAAACGAAGCTTATTCCTTCACTGATGGATTTTCGGGCTACCATCAGGTGCGCATCGCCGAGGAAGACAAAGCAAAGACTACATTCACCACTGAGTGGGGATCATTCGCATACCACGTTATGCCGTTTGGTCTGAAGAACGCACCGGCTGTGTTTTCACGTATCGTCATTGTCGCTTTCCGGGAGTACATTCACAAGTTCCTGGAATTCTATATGGACGATTGGACTGTTTACAGCCTGCTGAAGAAACATGCCTCCCTGTTGCGTGTTATGTTCGACCGGTGTCGCCAGCTGCAGATTTCCTTGAACTTGAAGAAATGTATTTTTGCAGTACCATTCGGTACACTCTTGGGCCATGTGGTGTGCAAGCAAGGGGTCTGCGTTGATCCTGCCAAGGTCGCGGTCATCGTCCACATGGAGGCCCCCGAGACCGTGAAGCAGTTGCGGGCACTGCTCGGGCACACAGGATACTACAGGCGATTTATCCGCAACTACGCCAAAATCACGGCCCCTCTGGAGAAGCTGTTGCGGAAGTCAGAAGCGTTTGAGTGGACGACGGAGTGCAGGAAGGCACTCGACACACTGAAGGAGAAGTTGGCGACGACACCCATACTTGTTCATCCCGACTGGGATAGGCAGTTCCATGTGCACATTGATGCGTCCGGAATTTCACTTGGAGCTGTATTGGCGCAGCCCGGGGAAACGACAGTCGACCACCCCGTCTACTTCGCCAGCCGACGGTTATCGAATGCGGAGAAGAACTACACCACGACCGAGCGGGAGGCGTTGGCGATGGTGTACTCTCTCCAGAAGTTCCGCCACTATCTTCTGGGCGGCAAATTTACATTTTTCACGGACCATTCGGCATTGAAATATCTGGTCAATAAGCCTGTGTTGGAAGGAAGAATCTGTTGATGGCTTCTACTTTTCCAGGAGTTCACATTTGAGGTGATTGTCAAGCCTGGAAGGTTGAATGTTGGTCCCGATCACTTATCCAGGTTGGAGACGGGAGAGAATGAAGGTCCGTTGGACGATCATCTTCCGGATGCTGACCTATTCCGAGTTGAAGCAGTACCAGACTACCTGGCTGACATTGCCACGTATCTGACCACGGGACAGTGCCCTGAGGATTACACCCCGCTTCAGAAACGCCACTTGGTTGTCCGGGCGGCCGACTACCAATTGATCGCGGGACAGTTGTACAAATTGGGGCTTGATGAGGTGTTGCGCAGGTGCGTTCTTGACCATGAACGGGAAGCAGTGATGTGGGAATGTCACAGTGGTGTTGCGGGAGGGCATGTGGGTGCAAAACCTACCGCAAGGAAGGTGCTTCAAGCTGGCCTGTGGTGGCCGACGGTACATGCAGACTGTAAGGCCTATGTGAAGCGTTGCGATGTCTGCCAGCGGACGGGAAGGCCTTCGCACAGGGACGAGCTTCCGCTACACCCAGTGCATGTGTTGCGGCCGTTCGAAAAGTGGGCTGTTGATTTCGTAGGCCCCATCGCACCAATCGCTCGCCATTCCAAAGCCCGGTACATCATTACCGCAACGGATTACCTCACACGGTGGGCTGAGGCAGCAGCGGTACGCGATTTCTCGGCAGAGACCGCTGCCCGGTTCATCTTTGAACACATCATCAGCCGCTTTGGCTGCCCACGGAGCTTAACCAGCGATCAGGGTACGCATTTCATTAATGCCACGGTCAAGTCACTACTGGACACATTTATGATTCAGCATCATAAAAGCAGCCCATACCACCCGCAGGCCAATGGTACAGTGGAAGCCTTCAATAAGATTCTTGAAAAGGGCTTGACTAAAATTTGCAACGCTCAGCGGGACGATTGGGATGAGCGGCTACCAGCGACATTATGGGCTTACCGGACCACGGTAAAACGTTTGACCAACCAGACGCCATTCCAGCTGGTGTATGGCCGGGAAGCTGTGATTCCCGCCGAGTTCACCGTACCCAGCCTTTTGATCGCAACGTCCCTTCAATTCTCAGAAGAGGCGTCACTTCGGGAACGCCTCCAGGAGCTACAAGAGCTGGATGAGGCTCGATTCCTTGCGGAATTTCACCAAAAGGTCCAGAAGGCCAGACAGAAAGCATGGCACGACCGCCACATCAAAACTAAATCTTTCCAAGTTGGCGGCAAAGTTCTTTTGTACGACAGCCGGTTCCAGAAATTTCCAGGCAAGCTCCAGATGCATTGGCTGGGACCGTACTTTGTCATCGAGATCCGCGACTCAGGAGTCGTTCGGTTGGCACAACTGGACGGCACAGTTCTTCCGGGATGGGTGAATGGCGCACGCCTGAAGCCCTACCAGGAGTAGGTACTTCTCACTTTTCATTAATAACTCTCGCAACCGAGAGAACCCGTAGAGTAGCGTAGTTGAATAACTCTCCCGCAACCGGGATGAGCGTAGGCAGTTTTTTCCGTTCATATGGGGTCAGTCAAAGAACCAGGCAGTTGTGGGAACCTTATCGCAACCGACTGTGGTCGGGGCGGGCCAGTCCCGCGTGTCGCAGCGCCAGTCCAGCGTGTCCCAGCGTAAGTCCAGCGTGTCGTTCACGTAGGATCCACCCTCGTGCCAGTGTCAGTCCAGGTCATTTCCGTCAGTCCTTTTGTCAGTCCGTAGGATCGCTCAGATTTGGTCATAAATTCCCTTAATAGACAGTAATCATACCGTAATCATTTGCCATCACCCGCAGTTCCCTCAGCCGTCGAGTCCGCCCATCTCCCCATGACGCCGTCAGCAACTGTCAGATTACACACAGGCCTGCGATTGATCGCACGATTATCGCAGGCAAGAAATATAGCAAGAATTAATTGCCGTTATGGAGTCTCATCAACTCCGCGCGTGCCAGTAGATGGCCCAATTTGCATGAAGGCTATCAGCACAAGGATGACGGACCAGTTCAATTTGGAAGTTGCAGCGACTCCGGAGCATTCGCAGTATCAGAGCACACAGCACCTCGCAGGAAGTTACAGAAGAATCGTCCAAGTCTATCGGCGGCGCGCCAAGATGCCGAGAGCTCTCCTCTCAGTCCCTGAACCAACGTTAGATAGCAGAATTCACCGAGTAGAGTCGCTGGTCGGCAAGTATGACAATGCACCATGTATGGACGCCAACTTGTCCGACCCGGCTGAGTTTCCTCACCTCCATTGGCAGACGTTCATGGAGCACCATTATACGCCAGGTAGCAGCGCCAACAGTCGGATGCGGGAAGAATTCAGGGGCCTACAGCAGTCGACTTTGATGAATTTGAGGAGTCTTCCCGTCTTCGGAACCACAGGACCAGCTCTGCAATGTACCCGGTTCCTCCTCAGTCGGGTGCAGAACGGGTCCCTGTGGCTTAATGAAGAAATTCCCATACATGCCGCAGACATTAATCGACTTACAGGGCTATCTCAAACTGGTTCAGATGTCTCCACTGCGGGCCAGACATCCTCTAAGCGCGCCCGAAAGTCGGCTGACGCGGACCTCTACACCAAGTATGGCACTCGCCGGGGTGGTAAAGGTGCCAAAATGGATTTGATAAACGTACCAGAAATCCGGTTCGCTTGCTACCTGATCGCTAGCAAGACCATGCGCCACTACACGAAGGGAGAGTGCACTCTGGACACAATTTCCATTGCAGAGCATTGCGTCCAGGGAGCCAGGTTGAATTGGAGCTCGTTTGTGTTGAAGGAACTCTTCGCGGCTTGCGAAGACAACTACAAGCGGACTACCAGTTTCATTTATGGGTACTTGATCTTAGCGTTCGCCATGTGGAAATGGCACCTTCCTCCTATCCGGACACCGGTGGAGATCACCGTGAGCCAGCCGCTCGCGATGAAATATTCCCCCTGGCAGGTGTCCACGGACCCCAGCAGCAAGCAGGTGAACGCAGAGGCGTTCCGGGAGTGGTATGGGATGATGACCGATGTGGTCACTTACCAGCAACGGGTGCCCCGGCACCTGTTGGATGAATACAGTGAACATGTGTGGTTTGGAGTCAGCCACAGCCACACTTTCATCCGGCCAACTTGCGTACCGCACCACACTTTTCATATGGCGCCCCTTCGCTTCCAGTTGAATGACAATTTTTTCCACAGGGAAGTATCTGCGTGGCCAGGGGTTGTCCAGCACGTCAGCGACGGGATCATCCGCTACAATTTTGAGGGGATGAGGCCCGCACAGCAGCCTGCCGCGACCGGCGCAAGGGGATCTTCACAAGTTGCGGCGGAGACACCACCAGATGCTGCTGAGACTGCACAGACCCTGCCTGAAGTGCTGGTCCCGATCGTCGAGCACCTCAACGACCAGGTACGGCGACTCAATGTGGCAACCCAGGTTGTTTCTAGTGGTGCCTCTATATTTCCTTCTTTTGCTGGATTTCATATTAATCGGTCCCGTGGTCCCTCCAATACCGCCCCCTCATTTCCCCCATTCCCACTAACCTGTTCACTTCTGCCACCCCCCTCATCACACCAATGGGTGAACCGGGCCCCGAACCCGATTCCTCCGACCCACCTCCATCCAAGAGGGCCCGCACTACGGCCACTGATCCCGTGGTGGATCTTACGGAGGATGATCCACCAGTCACTCCCCCCACAGCAACTCTGATTCCGGAGGAACCTCTGATCGATCCGGCAGAGTTCCTCAACCTTCGCCTCCCTCCCACTTCTTTCACTCCGTCCACCGCTCCCTCCGGCCGACCACATGGCACCTCCCCCAATCCATCCAACTCATCAGCCACTTTGTCAGATTCGTTGATCCGGGAACTTTTCGGAGGTGATCACGGGGGGGAAGTCACCTCCAGCACTGCAGCCGTGGTACCACCGGTTAACCCCGTGGCCACGGCCCAGGACCCTCCTGCCACTATATCTACAAGGTTCACAAACGGTGGGGCTGATTCGGCTGCCCCTCCCCCAGAGCAGACCACGCAGCAAGCCCGACCGGAGTCCGAGATGGCCACTTCAGTACAGTAGCAGACGCCGGTCCATCCTCCAGAGACTTTAGGCCGACCAGCGGCCATGGGCCAATATTCGCAGGAACAGACGCCAGAGCAGGGTGCCCCCCGCACAACAAATGCAGAACAATTGAGTCCGGCACAGCTGTACATGCTCATTCAGCGGGCGGCCCTCAAGGCCGAGCAGATTCACACAGAGCTACAGCGGCGGTGCACCGAGCAGCGGAATCAGATCACGGCACTTACTGAACAGCGCAATCAGTTGCTGCGGGAGAAGACCAACCTCCAGGAGCAGGCCAACATTGTTATTCAGACGCTCTCCAGCGTATGGCCGGATGCACGGGCTCCCTATGCCCCACTCCCTGCTCGCATAGAGGAGGACAGTATAGCTTTACAGGCTCACCATCTCAGGGAAGTTTTCACTACTGTTTGCAGGGAGAACAAGGAGCTACAAGCGGCGTTAGCCGCACGGCCTACCCTTCCAGATCCACCCGCCGACCATTCAGGACAGGTGACTGCCAAACAGACGCAGGCAGTCAGTATGCAAGCCACTCTTCATTCCACTGCAGCCGCAGCTTCTGCCCTTCTGCGAAGTTTGCAGGAGTGCTCCCTCGTGCTAACGGTCAAGACGTAGCCTATCGCTGCCCAGCTGCAACAGATTTCCCGGGACATTCAGGCAACTACGGACCCAGCAAGGTTAGATCAGCTCTACGCCTAGTCGGACGAGCTGGAACTTCACATGCAGCAGACTGAGGCCGAATCAGCAGCGGCCAAGCACGTCATCCGGCAGATTCGTCCGCCCCTTCGCACCCATGCTGACGCTATGCATCAGCTGGATGCCAAGGCAGACGCCCAACTCGCCACCCTGTTCGGGGCTGCCCCGACGCCCATAGACGAAGCCGCCGCCAACCGCATCTCTCAAGACGCCGACTTGCTTATGCAGGAATGGCAGCAGGCAGTGGCGACCTTCACAGAGCTTAGAGATTCAGCACTCCGCCGGGTCCCGGAGTTGGGGCCCTTGTTTGAACCAGCAAGTGGCGGAGCACAGCAGGAAAGGGCGCAGGAGGAAGGCACAGCAGAGCAGAGTACGGGTGCCAGCGGGGCAATGGAAATAGAAATTGTTATTTGTGATTGACTCGCGGACGAGTCAAGGAATTGTGGTCGGGGCTTGTTGGGGCCCTTGTTTTTGTTTAAGTTTTGAACTCTTGGCCAAGACATTTTGAACTTTGACTCTTTTTGAGTTGCGAAATAAATACACATGGCGACCGCGACCGCGCCGCAGCGACCAGGAGTTGCGGAGATACCAAGGTGGCGCGGAAGCACTCGATAGCTGGAGATAGCATGGAGATACGTGCAGATGAAAGAAACACAGCAGAAAACAGAGAGTGGAACACGCAGACATCAGAAGAAAAGCTGAGAGAAGCCAAAGTGAAGACGCAGAGGAGCCGATAGTCGCGAGGAGCGGATGAATAAATGGCGATCACTCGGCTGAAAAGAGGAGGATGCTAAGAGTTGAATGCATGTTGAAGAAGTCGCGAGGCCAGAGACAAGAGAGGTTGCGCAGAGCAGCTGCGGAGGATTCATGCATGTGCTTCATATGGTTTCTTATCCTCTCTAGTCTACTTTTCTGCCCTAAGATCCATCTGTATCAGAGTTATGAGCTATCAGCTAGAATACTATGTAATCATGTATTCATCCAGGAGAATAATATAAGGGAAGATTGCTGTCTCAATGAGTGTTCATGTGCTTGTACTGTGTTTGTGCTGATTTAAAATTTTGTTTATGAATGTCTGCAATGCTTAGTGAGTAATCTGGCGCACATAACTTTATATACGAATGGATGAACCGTCTTTCTCTAGCTGCGGGTTTGTTCCTTGGCCTTGATCTCATCCCCTATTGCATGTGGTTGCGGCACACCTCGGGTGAGACGCACTGCTCTCCTGAGCAGGGTGAAAATGCCAGCGTGTTCCTAGACTACACCGGACCCCTTTGTTGGCCCCAACTCCTGAACCTGGGTCTTGTCCGCGAGACCTGATTTCTCGCCAACACCTACACCTAGAAGACCAACGATGAGGACAAGGATGGGCTGCACTTCCTCTTTGAACAGGCTCAGCGGGAAAGGTTCTGCAGCAAGAAGAGAAGTAGCCTGGTTGTTGGTGATGGAGGAAATGAAGTCGTTTTGGTGCTCCCATGGCAGTTTGGTGAACTGTGAGGTTAAAGCCACTTCGCTAAAACTGATATAGGTGGCGCTGGTAGGAAAGCGGAGGGCTTGTTTGATAATGTCGGGGGAAAGAGAAAAAATATTATTCCCCTGAGGAGAGGTAAACGTGCCTCGACGATTGTCGTAAGCATCTCTGAGCCAGCAAATAAAATCAACCACAGAATAGACTGGGGGGGTAATTTGATGGTATAAACTAGACACAACCACCCGGTATCGGTCTCTATTTTGAATATGTCGTCTAAAAAGCTCGGGTTTAATGCTGATGATGTGAAAAGGGTATTTTGGATCATGGATTTCGGCTTGCAGGTCGATGAAAGGCTCGAACCCGGGAGGGTTTCTGGTTTCTCGGACCTGAGGGGTTTCTGGTTCGGCTTTCTTGGGCGTGCCCCTTCCCATGACTGACATATAAAACTTTTAAAAGATGAAAGGCAAGCAGAGAGAAAATGAGGGATGGAATACCTGTGAAACAGGGGAATATGCTCAGGAAAATTACGTGGGGGTGTTGATAGCAACTGGTTAGACCTTGGCACTAGTTCCCACTTAGTTTATACCGTAGCTGGAAAACCTGCGACTTTTACTGGAGTAAAATACAGGAAGACTGTTATCTTACGACTGAGCGTTCTGAGGTAAAAAGGTGGATAGGTAAAATAAACGAGGGGAAAGTGTCGTAAGGACACTGACAGTGGAGCACGCGGCGCGTAGCGATTGGGCATCAGCTGGGAACAGGTGAACACCACGTGCCGGGTTTAATACTGGTATGGGCCTCGGTACCAGTTCGCCTAGAAACTTACCTTACCTTTCTGCTGCAATAAACCATACTATTCTTGAAACATATTATTCGTAAGTCGGGTTAAATACACTACGTACCAGTCTTTAGGGCCCACATTCCGTTCTGCCACGTGACTAAAACTCCGCGCTTTGAGCTGCCACGTCGCTTTTTACCTTGGGCCCACCCCGTGGCACGTCCATGTAATTCCGCGGGGGTATGGGTCTGTTCCCTCTTTCGCCTCTCGACCCTCGTGGAAATTTTCGTATGGGGAATTCCCTCACGTGCAAATTTGGGACGCAGCCAGTTTTTTAACAGTTTTGTTTTTATGCCTTTTGCACCGTGCACTTGCGCCCTTTCTGCGGCACCTTTGCCCTTTTGTTTTATATTTTGGACCCTTCTCGTATACCTGTTTTGTTGTAAGCGCATTACTTGTCACATCCTCATCTCTTTTTACCCATCCTTTTAAATGTTTCATCATCAACCATAACATTTGATATACATCTATTCAAAGTTTAATTCATGAAAATGACTGATGTTACTTTATGATCAACACGTTCTAACCATTGGTTGCACAATCTAACTGATGTTGCGCTGGTTGTTGTGTTGGCTTTAGTTGCTGGTTGTAGTTTCTCTTCACTCATCCTGGTACTCGCACAACTTTTCCCATTGATTCTCAACATGAAGAATTATTTTTTTTTCTTTCTGATAGATTTCATCAACCTCCGTGTACCGAGAAAATGTGTGTTTGACCATGAAAATGTGCTTTATCTCATGCTGTATGCAAACATCATTACTCACAGCTTCCATGAAATCTCTCCCTGTCATTGCACCTTTAATATTTGAAAATTTTGCTGTATCCTTGGATATTTCCTTGAGTTTATTCACATAATCATCTCTAGCCATTAGTTTGTCATTGATGAAAAACATAGAAGGCATGCCCCTTTTGGTTAATTGCTCAATTCTGTTGAAGAACCTACTGACAAAAATTCCAATCCATTACACTTTTCTTCAAGTTGTTGTACCAAATTCCTTAGTGTAAGGACTTTCTTCACCTACATAATTGTTTCAGTTCTGTCATGTACTCCCAGATCATCAATCTCATATCTGTTTTTGGCATTTAAAAACTTAATGATCTTGTTGGTTGTATCAAGCATGTCTCCCAGATCCTTAGTTATATTTGAAATGGCCTTATTGGCTTTCTCAATCAGGTCCTTCTGCTAAAAAATGATCTACATATATGGCTAGATTTCATTCATGGATTCAGTTATGCTGGTACATATGATTTCTTTAATCTGAGCCAAGGTAGTGGAGGATTCTTTTAAGATTTTTGTAAACTCTCTATTTTATTCTGATTTCTCTATGATTCTGTTGAATGAGAAATCCCTGTATTTACTATTTAATCCTATAAAATCTTCTATTGGGCCTACAATATTTTGATTTCCTCTGTCTGCAATGACATGTTCTCCACTGATTTAGCAAGCTGATCTGAAACATCTCCTATAATAGTTGTTGAAGATATTTATGTAGGAATGGTTGTAAGGGGTACAAACTCTAAAGGAAAAATTGAAGTTTTGGCAGCCTGCTCTTTCTCTTTGACCATATTTTCCATTTCAACCTCCATCGTTCTCAATTGTTTAGTCTGCTCCATGATGAGTTTCATCATGTTATATTTCTGGGTCTATGTCTGTTCTATCTCTTTGTAAGAGGGTCCTCTTTAGCTGACATCTTCAGCTACTTTTTCAAGGCTGCTATATCTGTGTTTTTATTCTTAATTATATCCTCCACAAGCTGCAAATTTTAGGGATCATATCCTATATTTACAACCATATATTCCAAGTATTTATCCTTGTATCCTTGGACATAGAAGATATCTTTTCCATTTTTAGTTGTGAGTGTATATTTGCTAGGGAGATCTGCAACTTAGAAAAATTCATAGATGTTAGAGATCATTTCACCAGTCTGTTTGTGCATTTACACCTGGTCGATGGGATGAATGTCCTTGATGCTTAATTTAAACGAGCTCTGCTTGTAGTCTGTTGCGATCACGCATTTTGAAATTTGAGCTTCTAGAAATGCCATGTGAAATTTCCCCTTCTCTGAATCAAAGGCAGATAACAATATGCTCTGTGAGCTAGAGGCCTGCTTCCAAAACTGGGTGTAAGTGCTGCTCTTTAGGATTTCATTCCTGATTTTGATCTCTTTGAATGTATCAAACACTGTTTTCTCCCTTTCTCTTGTAGCAGCACTAGATGTAGATGTTTGGAGTGTATGTTGCTCATTTAGGATAAAATTTGAGGTAGTAAGAGAAGTGATGGGTTTTCCTCCCACTGGAGATGATCCTGGAGTATCTAGGATGTTAATTATGGTCTCTTGCTCTGTTTCTTTACCTTGATAAATGCCCATGTGTATTATGGCCCTTTTCCTATACTTTGTTAGTCATCAGTAATTTTTACTATCTGTAGATGACTAAATATTGATTATAGATTTCTAAGAACAAAATTTCCTAAAGTGATTTTTAGAAATATCACTGCCTTCATTATCCTTATGGGAATTTTTTCACTATTCTACCATTTTTCCATTTCATGATCACCCTTCCATTCCTAAAGGAATCCTTATGGTCTTGTGCCACTCATCTCCATCCTATTTTCCCACCTATAACCTCATTTACTCTATTTTTCCCTTGCCCATTCATCCATTTCCATCTAGGGTTACCAATTAGCCTATTTCTCCCCATGTTCACTAGGTTCCTCAAAGAATTAATGGTCTTAAAACTATCTCTATAGGCTCTTTAGATAAATCAAGTACATTGGATTTTGGATATTCATTACACCACTTTTTCAATACTCTGTTTTTACACTTGAAGCCTCCAAAACCAATTTTCAGTCAAGGTTAGTTCAAAGAACCTCCCGCCAGGTCAATTAGGGTTTCATATGATCCAAGGTCATCATTTCCAAAGAAGACTACCATTCAATTTCAAGGTCTACACATGAGGTAATGGACTAAATTGACACTTTTGCAGAAGTGTTGAAAAGCCTATCAATAGAAAGTTGATGAGGTAGGAGGTCTGCTCCCGAATAAAGACATCTTGCAACCCTGCATACAAATAGTGTAAAACTTCCAGTCAAAGTGGAAAAGAAAAAGTTGAGTTCAATAGTGATGAAGCAAAAGGATTTTTAAATATGTCACTGTGATCAGATCTTCAACTTGTGAGAGGTGAACTTGTCATGCATGAATAGCAAAAGAAAGGTCAAAATCAGTGTTTTCAGGCACATGCAAATCAAAGGTGGCTAGAGGAGGTGAAATGAGGAATTAGAATCCATGATGAAAACAAAGAAATATTTTGAAGGATCTGTTTTGTTCAGTAGGGAAGGTAAAATCGAGGTCTTCAGTCACCTGCCAAGTAAAAAATGATTTGAGTTTCAAGATGGAAATAGAAGAGTTTTGAAAATATTGCCTTGTGTTTGAATTCCTAAGGTTGTCAATAGTGAATTTAGCATACTTCAAAGACAAAAAGGAGGAGCCAATTCAGTCTTTTATATCACCTGCAAACATAAAATGTCAGAGAAGGTAAAAAATAGGAATTAAAAATCCATGGTGCAGACCGAATATGGTGTTGAAGCTGCTGCTAGGGAAAATCCTCCCAAAGGTGTTTATTGAACTGTCAGCCAAGAAGAAAAGGTAAGTTAATTCGATGATGAAAGCAACAGATGATTTTGAAGCTGTTATTGTGTGTAGTTATCACAAAAGTGTCAAATTAAGCATGGGAAGGCTCTAGGATCATAAGAAAGCAAGTGTCATATCTCCAGCAACCTACAAGCAAAAGGTCAGAGAACATTAGTGAAAGAAAGTGAAAATGACTTAAAACACCAAATAATGGGTTTAAAAAGTTAAAAATAATTCCCAAGTCTATTACAGGTCATTTTTCATTCATATGAATCTTTGTACCCTTGCAAAATTATTAGAAAATTCAAAGGGATAATTTTTTTGAGTTTTTCAGGTCAAAATTGACTAAGTGTTGAGGCACTGCGTGCCTTGAGTTAGGCACTGCATCCTTGGAAAAATTTTCCCGTGTATTTCCTTAAGGCACTGCATGCCTGCCTAATTTTCCTGACAAGCCTCAAAAAAGGCCTTGCGCTACGTGCCTGGCAGGGAAATGCGCCTTTGCTCGACTTGCCCGACAGGCCCGGGCTGGCACTGCGCGCTTCGCCAGGAGGGCCTTCCAAACCTTGTAGCCACTCAAACCTCCTCCAATATTCTTAAAACTATCCCCAAGGTTTTCCAAGTGCTGGTAGGGGTATGTATAGGTCCTAAAAAAAAATTTCAAGCTTTTTATGATTGGTAATTAGAGGAAGGAAAACCTAAGAGGATACCCTAGGCCACAAACCTGAAATAACTGATTCCACCATTACTTCATCAGCTTGCAAAGAATATCATTCAAAAAAAGGGTGTTTGCATTGGTTTAAGGTTTTTCATCCATCAAATCTTGTTCATAACACTCATTCATACACTCCTTCCGTTTGCAGAGTTTTCCATTCCATTACCCTCTTTCCATCTTAATTTCACATAAACACCCTTGGGTTGTCCAAACAAAGTTTACAGGTGTCCAGAAGAGAACCTAGAATGGTTGCAAAATGTACATATTGGGACCTGATTCTGCTGATATGATTTCACCATGGCAGAGTAAGAGTGATAAGGATGAAATGATGAGTTTTAAATACATGTAGAAACAAATGTCATTATCTTATCAGTATTCTTGGATCAAACACAATTAGGGATCAAGCAAACAGTAAAGGAAAAACAGGCTTAGAGGTTTAAGACAATGGTTAGAAGAAAAGTTAGTTTTAAAAACATAAAATAAAGGGAGATAAAAAAAAATCAAAGACCCATGATGACAGTGAAGCAAATAAGGTTGGCAGTGATGATGACAGTCATATCAAGCAATGAAGAAGTGGCAATGAAAGAGAAGGAGGATCATACAAATAAGGAATCAAGTAGTGAAGAAAATAGCATTGAAGGTTATAAGGAAAATGTAAATGAAGAAGAAAACAAAGAAGAAGAGTTTAGTGAGGCACATCAGGGATAAAGATATCAGAGAGGGAAATGGCAGTAAGGATGTTGACAGTGGCTCAAAAAGCCTTGATGACACTAATGACAGAAGAGTACATGACAGTGAGACTAAAGACACTGAAATAATGGACATTGAGCCTTATTATTTTAACCTAACCAAGGAGGCTAAAGATAAATAAAACCTTAAAATTTTGGCTGATCCATCCCCTACAGGCATGCTAAACACCATGAGGAAGACAATCTCAAATTTTGGCAAGATTTTGGTTTTTGACTGATTTAAAGTGCCAAGGGTGCAGCGCCCCTGGCGCTGCGCTTTTTATTAAGGAATAAATTTGAGGAATGATTTATATTTTTAGGTTCCTTAGGCCAAAGGCATCACACACACCAAATTTTAGATCATTTGGAGCAGTTTTGGTCATCCAAAAAGGTCAAAAACATGTAAAAATTCACCATTCTGCCCAATTTTCAGGGCTGGCACTGTGCTGCGCCCTAAGAAGCCTTGGGAGATTTTGTTTTTGGATAGGAAAATGGAAAAAAAATGAAATACTGAGGGAATTTTTGGAAATTAGGCTTGACAATATTTCCAACGAGCTATCACGGAGCTTATTCAAACACTGGGAAGGCCTTCAAAACTCAACTACAAGATAGCTTATTTTCCCAGCACAGGCACTCTCCCTTGGAACTCATTGCTGAGCCTTTGCCTGCAAAGTCAACAAAATAAAAAACTTTATGGAAAATAGATATTTTGAGGTTTTTGGGCAAATCACTCCAAAGCTAGGTGTTAGAAGTTATTTTTCATTTATTGCATTAGATATTTTGTGCCTTGGGCCTTACATGGTCTTAATGGACAAAAATGGCATTTATGGTGCATTTGTGATATTTTGGAAACACTAGTTAAGGTTTTTGTTCTCCTTGCTTGTTAAATACAACATTGGGGCCTCATTTAGATGTTGGTTGGATGTTGTATGATTATTGAGAGTAATACATAGACTTTGAGATTGAAGAGAAATTGGATTTGGTTTTTGTGGATGGCTTGGATTGCTTGAAAATGGAAAAGGCTCACTTGAAGGATTCATGAGCATAGTTAATGGTGATGTGTTCCTTATTTATTTCTTGTTTTGTCATGTTATCATTTTGTTCCATCTTTCTATTGCAATAGGACAAAATTTTTAGGCTAAGAAATGTTGTTTAGAGGCACCTTAGCTCTGTTTGTTCTCTATTGCTTCTATGTTTTCCTATGCTAGGTCAGTTTAGAGAATTCTTAGTTGCTATCTAGACCCACTTATGCTTGTTTATCTTAAAGATGATTCAATGAAGAAAATTTCAAATTAGTTATAAGGTTATCCCTGCTCTTTGCCATTACTTAAGCATTCTTTTTAAGGTCTTTTACTTTGAAGTTTTTCTTATTAGGTTTAGCTAAAGAGGTTTATGCTTTGCATGCCCTTTTGCTCATCTTAAATGGTTGATTTGGAGGTCTTTGTAGTTTGATTAATGAAGTTAGGAGTTCCCTCTTCTTTGATCTCTGCTATATGTTTATCTTAAATGTTTTCTAAGCTTGAAGGTGAAATCACTAGAAGATTTACATGTTTCTTGCCTTGTATAGTTCACTGGATTGTTGTCTTAATGCTTGCTTTCTAGGGTTTAGTCAAAGAAGTTATTGGTATTCCTTGTCTTTGATTATTTCTTCATGCTTAGTAATCTTAAAGGCCATTCTTGTTAAGGTATTTGTTGAGGGATTCTTAACTGCCCTTTTGCACCTACTATGTTCACAAATTTGATGTTCATTTCATTCACATAAAGCCTTTAGATCCATTTGAATTTGTTAGATTTTCCCTGTGATACACCCTAGACCTATTGATTAAACTCCTCAATACCTTTGTGGAATCCATAGCCCAATGGCTTAACAATATCTCACTCTATCTAAACTGCTTGACAACCTACCCAACCAACCAACCAAACAAACAAACCCTAAACCTAATAACTAGCCTAAAATCAAAACCTAAAAGCTATCAAGTTACACTTTTCATACAAACATAGAGAGAGCCCTCTCTGAGTCCAGGAAGGCTAGGTCCAAGGACTTCAAAGACTAGTTTGATGTTACCCTTGTACATTTGGTCTCGGAAATCTAAAAAACTATGGGGACCTGACATAATGGTGATCATGGTGGAACCTTATAAGTAAATAACATCCTAAGAACTCCTTAAAACCTCAGAAAACTCCTGTCAATACTATCCTCTGACTCATTTCCACCTAACATAATGTCGATCGCGAATGGACCTATGAGTTAGTGAAAATCTAAGTATTTCTTAGGACCTCAGAAAACCCACAAACATCCTTAGATTGGCATTCAGTTGTTGATGGTGGACAACAAGTACATCCTTGAAATAGAAAAAATCCTCCACCTGGCGACTCCACTGGTCTCTAGTAGCCCTATTGACCCCGCTAGTTCTCATAGTATCCCCTAAGAATGCATTAATCATGCTGATGGTGGACAATAAAGTTGAAATCATACACCTGACGACTCCACAACTCTCAATAGACCTAAATAATCCACTGGTAGAGAACTCTAGACTGGCTGAAAAGATGTAGTGACCCTTTCTGATTTACAAAAATGGATCCAAGGATACAATGGAGATATGCTCCAATGAACAGAGATCAGATCCCTGGGTTCCCTCACAAAATACCTCAGATAGACTGGGTTTCAAACCTGCCTATGTTTCAAGATGAAAAATTTGATGACCCCTTATTACATCTCATCAAATTTCATATACATGTATGGAGGTTAAAAGTTGAATGGCATGAAGGCTGCCTCATGAAAATTTTCATGGGGAAATTGGAAGGTAAGGCAAGGAAATGGTATGAAGGCCTAGACCCTAGTTGTTTATTTTCTTTTTAAAAAGAGAGTCCATACAGGTGAAATTAGTTTTCAAAATAGAGGAATAACCTGTTTCAG
This sequence comes from Pinus albicaulis, assembly GCA_034641835.2. Lineage (NCBI taxonomy): Eukaryota > Viridiplantae > Streptophyta > Pinopsida > Pinales > Pinaceae > Pinus > Pinus albicaulis. The sequence goes on from MU968359.1 coordinate 75,918,891, forward strand.
GTATTTTTAATAATCCACCTGTTTCGAGTATTTTCCACAAGGTGTTTTATGAAAATTATAAAGAAAATTGTTCATCTTTATCATTAGTTGAAAATTGTTGTGATCAATTTGAAGATCTCATACAATACCTTGTAAACATTGATGAAGATTTAGGAATTGGCATCTTGAAATTCTATTAGAAAAAATACATGCATTTCATCCAGCCTCTAAACCTTCATGTGAATAGAACACTTCTATTCATTCTCATGCTAATACTAGCTATCACAAATCAGAAAATGGATGTCTAGATCAATTTGAAGAAAAACCATCTGATAATCCAATATGTTTGATTGGTGACATTACTTATTTTGATGATTTTCCAAATTTTTATCAATATGATGATGGCCATGTTCTCCAAACAGAAGCTAATCTTGCAGAGAATTCAGCAGCTGGTTTGTGGGAGGAAGTTCAGAGTCATCAAAACAGTAATCAACCAATACATATTAGCTATGACACTGATTAGGAAAGTCTAGAAAATTTGGAAGTAAGTGAAGAATATATGACTCTTTGTTTTACTTCATTTCATTCCATTAGAAATAAATTTCATGTGAAAGGAAATTAGTAGTATTTCAGTTTTGATGTTGAGTTTGGGGAAGATAATGAACTTCTTGAGAAAATTGTAAATGAGAGGCCTTTTCTTGAGATGGTCGAGGAAATCATTGGTGACATAGAGTCCTCCTTAGCTCTTGATCTGCAGCCACCATTTCCCATTGAATTTCAAATTATAGATGAAGGTTTGGAAATTGATGATCACATGAAAGTTGTTGTACTTCTTTCTCAAGAAGATTTATTGCCAAAGAGCCCTCCTACTCATCAACATGATGGCCTTCCCACAAAATTCAACCCACTCCATCAGAACATATCAGTTTTACTAGAGGACAACATTGCAATAAATGATGAGGCTGACAGTGCAGATGATCATGAGGAAGGGGAAGAGGTTCTTCCTCAAAAGAATCCCAAGCATAGCCAAGTGGAAGAAAGAGTAGTCCTGTATGAGGCTTATTTTTCAAATCATCAATGCCAGGTATTATTCCAAGATCCCTTTGTTTATTTCTTAGAGACATTTTAAGAGGGAGTAAAATATACCAGAAACAATTTGTTGCTAGGTTTAAAGAATATTTTAGGCACTATTGTTAAAAAAAAATCAAGGTGGGAGTGGCCTTTTGATTTCTTCAACTCACTAAAAGAGCTAAACAAAGATTGCTCATGGAATCATTTGCTTGATTGGCTGTATTGGAAAAGTGAGTTCACCAAATGAATATGTATCATATGTAAGTTAGATTAGGACAGATAGGTGCAAATAAGCTCAACACTATGAGCATCTTTCAAGTTTTTAATCTTAGAATGTTGATCTAAAAAAAAAAAATTCAAAAACAAAGAAAAGAAGAAAAAGAGGGAAGGTGAAAAGAAGAGGTACAACCCCATACCAAAAAAGAGTACTTCTGAAAGTGTGCAAGGCTAAATGCCACTACTTGTTGAAAAGGAAGAGTCTTGTTCAGTCATCTAGCCTAATCATGATTGAACATGTTTTAAATTTCTGCTGATAGGTTAGTGAAAGAACACTGTTCAAAACATTTAAGCTTGACTTGTCAGTAGATTAGATTAGGAAAATAGATTTGGTTTCAAAGCTCAAATATGAACCAAAGGAAATGAGAGGGATGCATAACCAATTCTGAATTATTAGCCCTCAAGTTTCTAGTTTCACATGTACAAAAATAATGTCTATGTGTAGCTTGTCCAAATTCCACAACCAATGACAAATCAGATTTCTCAATCCTGGTTTGATCATGTTTCAATTTCATGTCAGCAGGTTAGAGAATAAAGTTTTTCAAACAACTTAATCTTGAAAAATGAGTAGACTAGGTAGAGAATAAGAGAGTTCATTAGCCTAATCTGAACTCTTGGAAGTGATAAGGGTACAAGTAGATAATTTTTATGCTTTCAAAAGAAAATACTGTCAAGGGTTTTCCAATCCAAGTACAGCCAAAAGAAGAAAAAATGTTAGGCAAAGCATGATGGGTAGGTAGAACTGATTTTGAAGCAATCAAGTCTTTTCAGATTTTGAGATCATAGCTTCAAGGGAACATTACAAATGAAGGAAGAAGGATCTGCAAGTACAAGTAAGGTACTGGTCTTCAAAACCAAGAGATTTAAACTCTGAGGTCCTAGACACCTCTTGAAAAGGAGCCGCCCTCCCCAAGTGGAGCCACTGTTAGTCATCAGTAATTTTTACTATCTGTAGATGACTAAATATTGATTATAGATTTCTAAAAACAAAATTCCCTGAATATTGTGAGTTTTAGAAATCTCACTGCCTTCATTATCCTTATGGAAAATTTTTCACTATTCTACCATTTTTCCATTTCATGATCACCCTGCCATCCCTAAAGGACTCCTTATGGGCTTCTGCCACTCATTTCCATCCTATTTTCCCACCTATAACCTCATTTACTCTATTTTTCCCTTTCCCATCCATCCATTTCCATCTAGGGTCACCAATCAGCCTATTTCTCCCCATGTTCACCAGGTTCCTCAAAGCATTGATGGTCTCAAAACTATCTCTGTAGGATCTTTAGATAAATCAAGTACATTGGATTTTGGATCTTCATTACACCACTTTGTCAATACACTGTTTTTACACTTGAAGCCTCCAAAACCAATTTTCAGTCAAGGTCAGGTCAAAGAACCTCCCGCCAGATCAATTAGGGTTTCATATGATCCAAGGTCATCATTTCGAAAGAAGACTACCATTCAATTTCAAGGTCTGCACATGAGGTAATGGACTAACTTGACACTTTTGCAGAAGTGTTGAAAAGTCTATCAGTAGAAAGTTGATGAGGTAGGAGGTCTGCTCCTGAATAAAGACATCTTGCAGCCCTACATATAAACAGTGTAAAAATACCAGTCAAAGTGGAAAAGACAAAGTTGGGTTCAATAGTGATGAAGAAAAAGGATTTTTTAATTTTTCACTGTGATCAGATCTTCAACTTGTGAGAGGTGAACTTGTCATGCATCAATAGCAAAAGAAAGGTCAAAATCAGTGTTTTCAGGCACATGAAAATCAGAGGTGTTTGGAGGAGGTGAAATGAGGAATTAGACTCCATGCTGACAACAAAGAAATATTTTGAAGGCACTGTTATGTTTAGTAGGGAAGGTAAAATCAAGGTCTTCAGTCACCTGCCAAGTAAAAAATGATTTGAGTTTCAAGATGGAAACAGAAGGGTTTTGAAAATAATGCCTCGTGTTTGAATTCCTAAGGTTGTCAATAGTGAATTTAGCATACTTCAAAGACCAAAAGGAGGAGCCACTTCAGTGTTTTAAATCGCCTGCAAACATAAAATGACATAGAAGGTAAAAAAAATAGGTTTTAAAACTCCATGGTGCAGACCGAAGAAGGTGTTGAATTTTCTACTAGGGAAAATCATCCCAAAGGTGTTTAAAGAACTGTCAGCCAAGAAGAAAAGTTAATTTAATTTGATGATGAAAGAAACAGAGGATTTTTAAGCTGTTATTGTGTGCAGTTATCACAAAAGTGTCAAATTAAGCATGGGAAGGCTCTAGGATAAGAAGAAAGCAAGTGTCATATCTCCAACAACCTGCAATAAAAAGGTCAGAGAACATTAGTGAAAGAAAGTGAAAATGACTTGAAAGACCAAATAATGCATTTACAAAGTTTAAACTAATTCCCAAGTCTATTACAGGTCATTTTTCATTCATATGAATCTTTGTACCCTTGCAAAATTATTAGAAGATTCAAAGGGAGAAGTTTTTTGAGTTTTTCAGGTCAAAATTGACTAAGTGTTGAGGTGCTGCGCGCCTGGAGTCAGGCACTGGGCCCTTGGCACAATTTTCCCATGTATTTTCTTAAGGCGCTGTGTGCTTTCCTGATTTTCTCGACAAGCCTAAAAAAATGCCTTGGCGCTGCGCCTTTGCTCGAAAGGCCTGGGCTGGCACTGCGTGCTTGGCCAGGAGGGCCTTCCTAACCTTGTAGCCACTCAAAGCTCCTCCAATATTCTTCAAACTACCCCCAAGTTTTTCCAAAGTTTTGGTAGGGGTATGTACAGGTCCTAAAACACATTTTCAAGCTTTTGATGATTGGTAATTGGAGGAAGGAAAACCTAAGAGGAAACCCTAGGCCACAAACCTGCAATAACTGATTCCACCATTACGTCATCAACCTGTAAAGAATATCATTCAAAACAAGGGTGGTTGCATTGGTTTAAGGTTTTTCATCCATCAAAGCTTGGTCATAACACTCATTCATACACTCCTTATGTTTCCAACTTTTTTGATTCCATTACCCTCTTTCCATCGTAATTTCACATCAACACCCTTGGGTTGTCCAAACAGAGTTTATAGGTGTCAAGAAGAGAACGTAGAATGGTTGCAGAAGGTACAAATTGGGACCTGATTCTTCTGATCTGATTTCACCATGGTAGAGTAAGAGTGATAAGGATGAAAGGATGAGTTTTAAATACATGTAGAAACAAATGTCATTATCTTATCAGTATTCTTGGATCAAACACAATCAGGGATAAAGCAAGCAGTAAAGGAAAAAAAGGCTTAGAGGTTCAAGACAATGGTTAGAAGGAAAGCCAGTTTTAAAAGCATAAACTAAATGGAGATAACAAAAAATCAAAGAGCCATGATGACAGTGAAGCACATAAGGTTGGATGTGATGATGACAATCACATCAAGCAATGAAGAAGTGGTAGTGAAAGAGAAGGAGGATGATACAAATAAGGAATCAAGCAGTAAAGAAAAGCATTGAAGGCTGTAAGGAAAATGTAAATTAAGAAGAAAAGAAAGAAGAAGAGGTTAGTGAGGCACATCAGTGATAAATATAGCAGAGAGGGAAATGGCAGTGACAGTGGCTCAAAAAGCCTTGATGACACTAATGACAGAAGAGCACATGACAGTGAGACGGAAGACATTGAAATAGTGGAAATTGAGCCTTATTTTTTTAACATAACCAAGGAGACTAAAGAAAAATAAAACCTTAAATTTTTGGCTGATCCATCCCCTACAATCATCCCAAATACCATGAGGAAGACAATCTCAAATTTTGGCAAGATTTTGGAAATTTTGGTTTTTGACTGATTTAAAGCGCCAAGGGCGCAGCACCAGGTTTTTATTAAGGAATCCATTTTGAGGAAGGGTTTACATTTTTAGGTTCCTTAGGCCAAGGGCATCACACACACCAAATTTCAGATCATTTGGAGTAGTTTTGGTCATCCAAAAAGGTAAAAACCATGCAAAAATTCACCATTCTGCCCAATTTTCAGGGCTGGCATTGCGCCTTGAGCGGCCTTGGGAGATTTGGTTTTTGGACAGGAAAATGGACACCAAATGAAAATTTGAGGCATTTTTGGAAATTATACTTTACAACTTGTTAGGGTTCCCATGTTTTGGCAAGGTTGGAAATACTAAAAGATGAGACAATATTAGAACCACTTTCAGACCTCAGGATCTAGCCCTCTTGGGTCCAGAGAGGGATCTCTCTATATTATATCAAAGGTATATGTCTTTGAAGCTCGCAGTTTAAGATGTTAGACTAGTTATGAGGCTTGGGGTTTGTTTGTTTGATTTGTTTGTTTGGTTGCTGGTTATCAGGAAAGAGGGATTCAGTGTAAGACCAGGATGAGCAAAGAGGGATAAAGCAGAGGTGAAATGTTCTAGGAAATATTCAGGACCATTGGGCAATGGAGTCAGGAAAGGATTTGCGTGCTACTCAATAGTCAGGATTTCAATTGGGCTAGTCATCTGAAACATAGAATCTTTAAGATGATTATGTGGTATGGAGAGGTAGAAAGAGAGGAGATAACACAGATTTAGAGCACAAAGTTACAGATCAGCTGGTCGCACAAGGATCCTAGTGGACAGGGCTAACTCTAATCCCCAGTGTTCCCAAATCTTCCAACTAAATCTATAACAGGAAACACCTAAGAACTGAATTCATTTAATTCATACATCAGAGAGCAGGCAATAACATCCACTACACTGGTTAAACCAACTGAAATCATTTCTTAGATAATACATTTAAAAGAGAAACATAAATGGCAAGGAGAACAGAAACATAGGGTACCTAACAAGGGTAAATCCTATGCCAATATTCTGATGCAAGCCGGTAGAAACGAAATGAAATAGATGTAAACACAAAGATAGGAAAACATCATCGCTACTTCAAATCAGGATCCAAAGAAATGTGCTTGTCATATAAAATAGCAATACCAGTCAAGTAAAACATGCCAATGGTTGAATACTCATTTTGAAATCATATTCCTTAGCCTATCTTACAACTTTACACAGAGACTGTGTCTCAAAAGAAACTACTTGCAGTTCTCTGATAACTGATCAACAACCATTACAATGAGTTTCTTCATGAATTTTTAGCTCCGGAGGAGCAGAGGAGGTAGGTGGAGAACTAAATGCAGTATTAAACTTCTGAAAAGAAAGAGGGCCGAAGCCCATTCTGTATAAATCCTGTGCATTAATCTCCGGCGTTCTTTGGGTGAACGAATGGTCTTCTTCAGACTAGGGGTTACCTTGATATGACTCTGATGTGTTTTGACTGCAGTACTGTGTGGTGCTATTGGTGAATAAACAAAAGATAGAGAAATGATAAAGAAATCTTCCATACTGATGAAGTAAATGCTCTGATAGTACTGGGGCTATTTTAGGGTAGAAAATCTCTCACGAACACAGCATGGATTGAACGCTGCATGGGCGCTCTGTACTTCATGGAGGGAAAAACATTCTGCTGCTATATAAACCCCTGATATGCATTGATTTCTGCATGCTGTTCCTTTTGCATGATCTATGGGATCATTGATCTGGTGCTTTGCCTCTTAAAACTGTTGTATTAAAGCTCAAAACCTTCAATCCTGAATGCTGAACTCCTTGATCATAAGCTAGTCTTTCTCCACGGCTTCATAAATGTCTTGGTCTGCAAAATCTGGGCTTTAATGGTGTCGAATATATTTCTTGTGAAGATAAAACTGTCCTTGGGTAATATTCATGACGCCGCAACCATTTCCGGGCATTTCTATTGTAGTACTAGCTTCTAGATTTAATTTTGTCTGCGCAACACGCCGTTAAAGTGGTACATGAGAACCATGGCATTTTTTTGCCTCTGACAGCCCTGAAAAAACACGAAACCAGTTATGAAATCCATGGATGGGGGCGGATGATGTGGATGATAGTGGGATTGCGGAGAAATGATGGAAAATGTCGTGGAATGGTGGAGAACAGAGATGGCGTAGGGTGGTGGAGTGCGGAGGAAATTTAAATGAAAACCTTAATAAACCCAACCTATGAAAAAATATATTGAAATAGGAGGGTGAATGTATGGCGAGACACGTGGAGGTGATGTGGCAGGATTGGGTGGCGAAGGAAGGGTCAACAGCAGGAAGATGATTCTGGACCGTCGAATCTGAGCAGAGATCGACGGTGGGAAACACGGCAGAGGGCAGTGAATGGTGGGCCAGGGGTACGATGATCGTTGATTAAAACCCGCGCAACTCCGTTGAGTGATGACCATTGGATGGGCAAAGGCAGATCTGACGTCTCATACGAATATCGCTGTGCATCCTAGACTGAAAGATAACGCGTGATGGGAGGGCATTTTTGCCGCCGTATAGAAGACAGGTGTCGAGCGCTGTATGGAATCGCTGGGCAATGGGAAAATACCGCCCGTCCCCCATTGGCGGTGCAATGAAAACCGGGCTGTTTTATGGTATGGCGCGCGACGGGGACTACAGTGGCAGACACACTTCGAACCGTTGATCTGGCGATGGATGAACGTCGATGGCGCGATCGGTGGATTGAACGGGTGAATCACGAGCGCCGCGGGTTTAAACGATCGTCGTTCGATCTATATAGATCAACGGTTGAGAAAGCGCCCGATAAACATAAGGGAGAAATGCCTTTGGGGCTAGCGCTTGGTCACAACACTGGGGTCTGTGGGAGGAAAAGGTGCGGGGGCTAGCGGAGAAGGGGATGAGGCCTATTATATGGTTCGGAAGTGGGTTTTTAACCCTTTTTAATGCATTTTGAGGCTTGAGGAGGGTAACGATGGAGAGACAGAGGGGAATTTTGAGGAAACAAAGGGCAAGAGTGGGGCTTCGTGGAGATTTTGGATGAATTTAGGAGGTTGATGGGGATATTAGGGGGAACAAAAGGGGATTTAGAAAAAGGGAAAAAAGGATAGAATGGGGGGAACAATGTAGGGAACATGAAAGGGCTGCAAGGATGATGTGTTTTCAAGGGAAATGCATTCCTTGCAGGCTCATAAAAAACATTAGCCCATTGCTTGCTTGTCAAGAAATATATAAGGGGCTAATAGTGGCTCCATATGGGGATGGCTTCTTCTTGAAGGAGTCAAGAATTCAGAGAATAGATCTTTGGAGTAGGCCAGTTGCTTGCTGCTTGGCACATCACTTTCTTTCTTTGATTAGCTGCCACAATGTGAAGACATTACATCAGCAGAAAACTTTCTCCAACAAATTACCTACCCACACTACAGTCCTAGCATTTTTTCTTCTTCCAGGGTGCATTTGAGCTGGCAGACCCTTTACATATTTTATTTTTGCAAACAAAATATAAAAATATTCTATTTCTACCCTTATTGCTCCATGAGACCAGATTATACTGTTGGTCTCATATGTTTCTCTATCTAATCTAATGTCTGCTGGGATTAAACAGTCCAACATATCTCTTCTCTACATTCTACGATAAAAATTGAAAAACAGTCAAGCCAGGATTAGACTGTCTGACTTGCTGTGGATCCAAGGCATAAAGACAGTTGCATGTGGACAAAATTTGCAGAAAACTTGAAAAACAAACTGTGAAGGTTTGAGCTCTGAAACTTGAAGTAACCTTCTTCCCTTTTGTGACTCAAGATTTGAGCACATTAGAGTCACTTCCTTTCTTTATTTCAGCTCTGGTTTTGGGCATGTTAGAGCTGATTCCCTTTTCTTTGCTGGTCCAGATTTTGGGCGTGTTAGGAATAGCTGTTTTACTTTCTTTGGCTCAGGTTTTGAGCTTATTAGAGCCAATCATTTGCACATCAGAGGTTCATGTTTTATGCATGTCTGAACCTCTCCCCTTCCTCTGTTTTTTGAAACTTTTTCTATTTTCTTGAAAATAAAAACTGCAATGGTATGTACAATGGAAATGGAAACTGGAAACTGTGAATTAGCAGAGGTAGTGTTTGAGCATCCTGCCATTGACAGGACCCCCAAACAGCTCAGTGCCATCTAATTCTTGTAAGAAAAAATAATTTGGACCCATAATGGCCTGGATGAGGTATGGACCTTGACACAAACTGTCAAACTTGCTTTGCTTTCCTTTATCCTCTCTTCTGGAGTCCCACTTCAGAACCTTATCTGCAATTTTGAAATCAACAACTTTGGTTCTTTTGTCGAACAATTTCTTTATATTCTCCTGAAATTTCACTGCTCTGTTGTAGACCTCTTTCCTTGTTTGCTGGAGATGAATTGTCTGGTTTATTCTCCTCACCATACTGTCTTCTTCTGTTTGAATCTCTTGGACCACCTTGATCGCTGGTATCCTAAGGCTGGTAGGGAATACTGCTTCTGTACCATAGACAAGCTAAAATGGTGACATGCCAATGGACTTCTTTGTTGTAAGCCTGTCAGCCCACAAAGCATGCACTAAATTATTATGCCATGAATTTTTGTTCTCTTCCAACAGCTTTTTGATGATGATCACCAGGATATTGTTTGATGATTCAGCTAATCCATTACCCTGAGGGTAATAGGTAGTTGAATGAACGAGTGCTATTTGATACCTGTGACAAAAATCAACCATCTTCTTGGATCCGAAAGCAGTAGAATTATTAGTAATTATTTTCCTTGGGCAGCCAAACTGAGAGAGGATGTGACCTTCTAGGAAACTAATGATGACTGAATCTGTGGCATTCCTAGTGGGTATGGCCTCTATCCACTTAGTGAAGTAGTCTGTGGCTATTAGGATCCATCTGTGTTGTGCAGAAGAAGCAGGGTGAATCTCCCCTATGAATCTAGGCCCCATTGCAAAAAGCGACCTTCACCAGAGATGGGTTGTAGGGGTAAAGGGAGGAGTTTTATTTTTCCTTCACAGATCTGGAATTTGTGATAGGCAACTATCATTTTATGGACATCATTGAAGAGTGTGGGCCAATAGTAGCCAACTCTGAGTATTTTTTTTGCAGTGGCTTTCCAACTCAAGTGGCCTCCACATTCTCCAGCATGGAATTCTTGTTTAACCCTCTCTGCCTCATTCTCAGGAAAACATTTAAGCAATAGGCCATTAGGATTCTTCTAGTATAAGTTTTCATTTAGAATGCAGTAGTTTCGGGCCTTTAGCTTTAAGAATCTAGCCTTGGTCTTTGATAGTTCGGGTGGGGCATTGAGGTGTGTAAGCACATACAGAATGTCGGAATACCAAGGAGAGCTCTGAAATTTTTCCTCAACAGTGAGACCAGGAAATTCTTGTTGCTCATCCAAGGTATTTATCATGTTAATGTCTAGGGCTTGTAGGTTTGATTCAGCCATTAATTTATCTAAGCCCTGACCTTTAATCAGTTTGGTGTGTTTTATCTCAAGGTCGTACTCTAAGATCACAACTATCCATTTGCCCCTTTTCCCATCTGGGTCTTGGGACAATATATCTTTGACTATGATGTTGGGCACATAAGCTATGGTGTGAGAATGCAATATGTACACCCTGAAGTCTTTCAAGGCCTTAATCAGAGCATAGGCCTATTTCTCCATTATGTTGTATTTCAAGGGTGCATCCCTGAGTGCTTTGCTAAAAAAGGAAATCGGCTGTTCCAGTCCCTTTGTGTTTTTCTGCAGCAAGACTGCAACCACTGTATGCTCAGAGGCAAATGAAAAGATCAAGAAATCTTTGGAGAAATCTAGGCTGATTAGGACGGGAGCTTGGGTAAGAGAAAGTTTCACTAATTCAAAGGATTTTTTAGCTCCGAAAGTCCATTTAACTCCTTCACCTTTCCTCAGGATGTTAGCTATGTTCCTAAGGTGTTCAGCCAGATTTGGGATAAACCTCCTAAGGAAGTTAATCTTCCCAATGAAGGACTGCAATTCCTTGATGTTCCTTGGGTGTGTGATCTGTAGTATTCCCTCAACTCTCTGGTGTTCTATCCTAATCCCCTTTTCGGATATAATGGGGCCAAGGAGCTTTCATTCTTGCAGCCCAAATACTATCTTTTTGGGGTTTGGTGACAGAACAAAACTTCTGCATTTTTCAAACACTTTTCTTAGATGTACAAGGTGTTCTTATTCAGTCTTGGAATAGACTGTTATTTCATCTAAATAAATAACAATAAAGTGCCCTATCTCATTTGAAAAAGATATATCCATCGCTCTTTGGAAGGTGGCTCCAACGTTCATCAATCCAAAAGGCATCTTCACATACATGAAGGCACCCCATGGAGTGGTAAAGGCTATCTTGAGTTGATATTCTGGGATTACTAAGACTTGGTTGTTACCTGAGAAACCATCCAGCAAGGAGATCCTCCTAGAGCCTACTACCCTATGAAGAATATGTTCCATTTTAGGCAAAGGGTAATTGTCCTTGAGTGAGGCTCTATTAAGATTCCTGAAGTCTATGCACAGCCTGATTTCCCTTGTTTTCTTCCTCACAGCCACTAAGTTTGATACCCAATCAGAGAACCTTACAGGCACAATTATACCTACTTCATACATTTTCTTAATCTCTTTCTCTACTGCAGGCAATTTCTTAGGATTGATTCTGCGAAGTTTTTGTCTGAAGGGCTTCTGATTTTCTTTCAAGGGTATTTTATGCTGTATGATATTTGTGTCATAGGCCTTTAAGTCCTCATAACTCCATGCAAACACGTCAATGAATTCCTTGAAAAGGTCAATGTATTTCTTCTTCATGTCTGCCAGTAAAGACTTAGCCAGTTTAATCATTTTGGGCTTATCTGCTGTGCCTACGTTGCATTCTTCCACATCAGAGTCTGCATGTTCTATAGTGGGCTTTTTTGCTACATCATCAAAATCAAAGAGGTCTTCTACAGGTGCCAGGCCTCTGGGTATATTCTTATCTTTGGCCTGCAGCACCTCCACTTCTTCACCATCTGTGTTTTCACATTTTCCATTTGAATTTCCAGTTTCCTCATCTAAAGAGTTTATTTCTGTGTTACAGGGTGTTTCTCTCCCATCTGAGGATTCTTCACTTAGGCAGCCACTGTCAGACTTGGAGTCTGAATCAGAAAACTCAAACTCGTTTCTGCCTATCAGGAAATATTCGATCTGTTTATCACCTTCAAAAACCTGCCAATATTTTTCGTTGTCTGGCACAACAGGTTTGAATTTTGTCTGAAGGATGATCTGTTGGTCACTGGGAGTCTTGGGGTAGGAACTGGCTAGGCAAGCTAATCCGTTTGCAATGACATTTTGACCCCTAGGAATGAACACTGATTTGTATTCAACAAACGTTTTTAGTAGATCCATAGTGTCATTCCTATACGCTCTCAGCCTAGGATGTTTCACTGTGTACTCACCATTCACCTGTTTAATAATCAGCTCAGAATATCCATGCACAATTATCCTACAAGCTCCTAATTTTTTCAGCAGAGTTAAGCCTAGGATTAGAGCCTCATATTCTGCAATATTGTTCGTACATTTGAATTGCAGGTTGCAGGCGTGGCTCTCTGCATGATCACTCTCTGTGTTATGTATCCACACTCCTGCCCCAGTAGTTCTTCTTGTGCAGGACCCATCGAAATTCATTTCCCACAGGGGTTCAAACTTTTTTTTGTTATCATTTATTTCCCTACAGCTGGGTTTGACATTATGTTGCGTTATAGGGTCTATACTGGGCTGTGGATTGCCTTGTTCTTCGTGAAGTGTGTGAGGTTCAGAGATCTGGTTGGATGACTGTTCACGCTTTGTTTCTTGTTCACTTAGGCCTAGGTCTCCACCGCATATCCTACAGGTTTCGTTGCGGATTTCTTCTTCGTTGTCTTCTAAATCTAGAGAAGCCATTATATTACAGTCCATGGCCTCTGCCTCTCCGCTTGTATCTCTGTTTTGGGACTCTGACCCTTCTAAGGATTCATCATTACAAAAGATGAAGGAGTCAAGGTCTATATGTACAGAATAAACAGGTGAATTTTCTGGTTTTTCGGGGCTACTGAATAGGAATTTCATCTGTGTCTCCCTATACAGTTTTCTAAGTTGGCTAAAGATTGGGATTGTGGCATATGAGCCATCCATCTGCATTGTACCCCGCAGTTTGGCTCCCCACGATCTTGATAATAGCATGCCATACTTAGGTGGCACATCTGCCACCACAACATCCATGACCATACATTTAGCTGGGATTTGAGTTAAGCTCACACATAAGTCCTTGATCAGGCCTAGGCATTTTACTCTGCTAGAGTCGAAAGAGTATAAATATTTGTAGGGATGAGTTATCTCTAGGCCTAACCTTTCCATGACTACCTTAGGCATTAGGTTGTGAGATGCTCCAGAATCATGCATTGCATTATGCAGGATCTTGTCATGAATGTTGAGATTGATATAGAAAGGTGGAACTACCCCTTCTTGGAACTACCCTCTATCTTAGGTCCAAACAGGAGGGCAGGCTGATCATCGTTCAGATTTACAGTGTCATCGTTCACACCTAAGTTTAATGCTTTCAAAATTTGGCCTTTATATACATCCTGAGTGGCCAACTCAGAGAGCGGGACAGAGATTTTAATTTTTGCGATCTCGCTTTCTAGATTGAAAGTGGATTGACCCTTCGGGATACTCATCTCTGTTCTATTTGCCACTGCTTTAGTTTCTGAATCAGTGTGCTTATTCTCGTTATGTACAGTGTTTATGACAATTTTATCAGGAGCACTAACTGCAGTGCTAGTGCTACTAGTTGGTTGGTTTTGTTTATCACTCTTTGGTTGTCTTTTTCTTTGTTTTTTCCAGAACCCTCATCTGGTGGTTTACTACTTTCAGCAGTTGCTTTAGAATATTTCTGAGGTCTCTTCTTGGTGGTGACCTCAGAAGCTTTTGGTTTGGCAGTTTCTTGGATTTTTTTGCTTCTGAGTTCATATTGTTCTCTGACCTGCATCATGGCATTTTCAAACCCTAATCTGTAATCTTCAGATTCTAACCACTTCTCTTCCCAACCAGAGGGTGAGGGCTGATATTATTCTGAGTAACAGTTATGTATTGAATCTTATGTTTCAAACATGTTTATTGTGTTTCCCTCAGACTCTTCTATGATTCCCTCATCTTCATCTAGGAAGTTCTCTTGGAATGGGGGAATAACTTGTTGATATGATTCTCTTTGTCTGTTGGGAGCGTTATTGTTTCTTCTAAAGTTCTGGTTCTAGTTTTGGTTTCTAATTTGGTTACTGACTGTGACAACCATTTTCTCCATCATTTGTTGCAACCTTTCCAAATTTTTAGACAACTTATCATAATTTTGATCAGATGTGGAAGCTACATTGTCATCTCTATATGTTACCCTCTTCTCAGATCTCAGTCTTGCTATTTTCTTAATCAGGTTTGCCTCTATGTTTACTGCTCCTTTCTGCATGTCCTCCAGTGTGTTGTATTCCTTATCTCTAAGCTCATAGGCCATGTCGGCATCAAAGCCTTCAGGTTATTTTGCTAGGGCCATGCCCTGTGGAGGTTTCATATGTGGAGGGAGGGCGTTGTAAATGCTATTAAACCTTGTTGTGTCATCGTGAACACTCTCTCCTGATTTTATTTTGAGGGTCATGTATTCTGCCAGGAGTTGGCGAGGGTTTGCCATAGCTTCCCATTTGTTTATGAAAGTCTGATATAGAGTTGGGAGGTCATTTATGCTACCTGGGGGTAGGCCCTTGAACCATTTCTTCACATCACCCCCCAAGCTCTGGGCAAAGATTCTCATTTTGACTGTATCATAATCTATTTCCATGTATTCAAAAGAATCTTCCATCTTATCTACATGTTGCTGGGCTGTGATGGACTCTTTTTCAGTGAAGTGTGGGATCTTAGACTGATAATCATTGGGTAAGGGTACTAGAGGTTGAGGTAAAACCAGAGGTGCATACCAGGCTGCCATTATGATGTTTTGATGAGGTAAAGGATTGACTTGGGCAGCAGGTATATGGATGACAGGGATACTATGACCAGAAGAAGACTGATGAGCAGATCTTGGGTGACTGAGCCCTAAGTTTTGTATGAAATGTGTATCAGAGGTGTAGATGGAGGGGTCTGTCTATTCCCAAGGTGTATACCACTTTGCTGTGGTGAATCAGGAAGCTCAGGGTCTGGCTGGTCTAAGCTACTGAATGACCTAGTTCTTGGTAGACTGTTAGGTAGGTCTAGGTCAAGGTGAAAGTGTGATAGAGCTGTAAGATATTCTGGTGCAGAATTAGCTCTATAGATGTGGTTGGAAACAGTTGATGTTTTAGGTGTAGGAGCTCCCTTGAGGATGCTCTCAGGAT
This sequence comes from Pinus albicaulis, assembly GCA_034641835.2. Classification (NCBI taxonomy): domain Eukaryota; kingdom Viridiplantae; phylum Streptophyta; class Pinopsida; order Pinales; family Pinaceae; genus Pinus; species Pinus albicaulis. The sequence goes on from MU968359.1 coordinate 75,934,417, forward strand.
TTTCAACTATTTCAGGTGGGTCTGGGTTAAGGTAAGCTCTTGTATGAATGGTTCTAAAAGCCAGAATGTTGTTTTCTGACCAAGCAGCTTAACCCTACTTGTTACTTCTACTATGGTTTATGTCGTTGTGGAAGCTGGTCTCCCAGTGGAGTCTAATGTGAACCAAGATAATTAGCAGGCCTACTGATCACCAGTGGAGTATTTAAATCGTTTAGGAGCTATGGAGTCGCCAGGTGGAAGGTTTAGGATGTTTTTGGAGGGTACACTGTCCAACCACAGTGCTTATGGGATGTCCCCTTTTAGGGATATCTTCCAAACACGGAAAAATATAACCAGAGATTGATTGGGAGGGCATTTACCAGATATGTCACCTCTGAAAGAGTGTGAGATCTGGAGGCTACCTGGCCCCTTCCAGACTCTGTCCAAGAGTATAGGAAAACACAAAAAATGATATAGAGGTTGATGTGTGAATAGGAATGTTTAACTGCCAACCTAACCAGAGATTGTAGGTCTTCTAAGGCTTATGATATGGTAAAGTGAGAGAAACTCAGAAATGTCCCCAGCGGAGTCGCCATTATGTTGGGGTTCCCATGTTTTGGCAAGGTTGGAAATACCAAAAGATGAGACAACATCAGAACCACTTTCAGACCTCAGGATCTAGCCCTCCTAGGTCCAGAGAGGGATCTCTCTATATTATATCAAAGGTATATGTCTTTGAAGCTCGCAGTTTAAGATGTCAGGCTAGTTATGAGGCTCAAGGTTTGTTTGTTTGATTTATTTGTTTGGTTGCTGGTTATCAGGAAAGAAGGATTCAGTGTAAGACCAGGATGAGAAAAGAGGGATAAAGCAGAGGTGAAATGTTCCAGGAAATATTCAGGACCATTGGGCAATGGAGTCAGGAAAGGATTTGCGTGCTACTCAATAGGCAGGTTTTCATTTGGGCTAGTCATCTGAAACATAGGATCTTTAAGATGATTATGTGGTATGGAGAGGTAGAAAGAGAGAATATAACATAGATTTAGAGCACAAAGTTACAGATCAGGTGGTCGCACAAGGATCCTAGTGGGCAGGGCTAAATCTAATCCCCAGTGTTCCCAAATCTTCCAACTAAATCTATAACAGGAAACACCTAAGAACTGAATTCATTTAATTCATACATCGGAGAGCAGGCAATAACATCCACTACACTAGTTAAACCAACTGAAATCATTTCTTAGATAATACATTTAGAAGAGAAACATAAATGGCAAGGAGAACAGAAACATAGGGTACCTAACAAGGGTAAATCCTATGCCAATATTCTGATGCAAGCTGGTAGAAACGAAATGAAATAGATGTAAACACAAAGATAGGAAAACATCACCGCTGCTTCAAATTAGGATCCAAATAAATGTGCTTGTCATATAAAATCGAAATACCAGTCAAGTACAACATGCCAATGGCTGAATACTCATTCTGAAATCATATTCCTTAGCCTATCTTACAACTTTACACAGAGACTGTGTCTCAAAAGAAACTACTTGTAGTTCTCTGATAACTGATCAACAACCATTAAAATGAGTTTCTTCATGAATTTTTAGCTCCAGAGGAGCAGAGGAGGTAGGTGGAGAATAAATGCAGTATTAAACTTCTGAAAAGAAAGAGGGCCGAAGCCCATTCTGTATAAATCCTGTGCATTAATCTTCGGCGTTTTTTGGGTGAACGAATGGTATTCTTCAGACTAGGGATTACCTTGATATGACTCTGATGTGTTCTAACTGTAGTACTGTGTGGTGCTATTGGTGAATAAAAAAAATATAGAGAAATGATAAAGAAATATTCCATACTGATGAAGTAAAAGCTCTGATAGTACTGGGGCTGTTTCAGGGTAGAAAATCTCTCATGAACATGGCATGGATTGAAAGTTGCATGGGCGCTCTGTACTTCATGGAGGGAAAAACATTCTGCTGCTATATAAACCCCTGATATGCATTGATTTCTGCGTGCTGTACCTTTTGCATGATCTATGTGATCATTGATTTGGTGCTTTGCCTCTTAAAACTGCTGTATTAAAGCTCAAAACCTTTAATCCTGAATGCTAAACTCCTTGATCATAAGCTGGTCTTTCTCCACGGCTTCATAAATGTCTTGGTCTACAAAATATGGGCTTTAATGTTGTCGAATAGATTTCTTGTGAAGATAAAACTATCCTTGGGTAATATTCATGACGTTGCAACCATTTCCGGGAATTTCTATTGTAGTACCAGCTTCTAGATTTAATTCTGTCTGCGCAACACGCCGTTGAAGTGGTACATGAGAACCATGGCATTTTTTCGCCTCTGACAGCCCTGCAAAAACACGAAACCAGTTATGAAATCCATGGATGGGGGCGGATGATGTGGATGATAGTGGGATTGCGGAGAAATGGCAGAAAATGCCGTGGAATGGTGGAGAACAGAGATGGCGCAGGGTGGCAGAGTGCGGAGGAAATTTAAATGAAAACCTTAATAAACCCGACCTATGAACAAACATATTGAAATAGGAAGGAAAATGTACGGCGAGACACATGGAAGTGACGTGGCGGGATCAGGTGGCGACGGAAGAGTCAACAGCGGGAAGATGATTCTGGACGTCGAATCTGAGCAGAGATCGACGGTGGGAAACACGGTAGAGGGAAGTGAACGGTGGGCTAGGGGTACGGTGATCGCGGATTAAAACCCGCGCAACTCCATCGAGTGATAACCATTGGATGGGTAAAGGCAGATTTGACGGCTCATACGAATATCGCTGCGCATCCTGGACCGAAAGATAACGCGCGATGGGAGGGCGGTTTTTCCGCCGTACAGAAGACAGGTGTCGAGTGCTATATGGAATCGCTGGGCAATGGGAAAATACTGCCTGACCCCCATTGGCAGTGCGATGAAAACCAGGCTGTTTTATGGTATGGCGTGTGGCGGGGACCATAGTGGCGGACACACTCCAAACCGTTGATCTGGCGGTGGATGAACGACGATGGCATGACCGGTGGATTGAACGGGTGAATCACGAGCGCTGCGGGTTTAAACGATTGTTGTTCAATCTATATGGATCAACGGTTGAGAAAGCACCCGATAAACATAAGGGACAAACGCCTTCAGGGCTAGCGCTCGATCACAGCACTGGGTTCTGTGGGAGGAAAAGGTGCGGGGGCTAGCGGAGAAGGGGTTGAGGCCTATTATATGGTCCGAATGTGGGTTTTTAACCCTTTTTAATGCATTTTGAGGCCTGAGGAGGGTAACGATGGAGAGACAGAGGGGAATTTTGAGGAAACAAAGGGCAAGAGTGGGGCTTCGTGGAGATTTTGGATGAATTTAGGAGGTTGATGGGGATATTAGGGGGAACAAAAGGGGATTTAGAAAAAGGGGAAAAAGGATAGAATGGGGGGAACAATGTAGGGAACATGAAAGGGCTGCAAGGATGATGTGTTTTCAAGGGAAATGCATTCCTTGCAGGCTCATAAAACACATTAGCCCCTTTCTTTCTTTTCAAGAAATATATAAGGGGCTAACACAACTTTCCAATGAGCTAGACGGAGCTCATTCTGACACCAGGAAGGCCTTCAAAACTCAGCTACAAGATAACCTATTTTCCTAGTGCAGGCGCTGCGCCCTTGGACCTCACTGCTGTGCCCTTGCCTGCAAAGTCAACAAAAGACACAAATTTATGGCAAATAGATATTTTGAGGTTTTTTGGGAAAATCACTCCAAATTTAGGTGTTATAATTTATTTTTCATTTATTGCATTAGATATTTTGTGCCTTGGGCCTTGCATGGTGTTAATGGAAAAAAATGGCATTTATGGTGCATTTCTGATATTTTGGAAACCCTAGTTAGGGTTTTGGTCCTCCTTTCTTGTTAAATACAACATTGAGGCCTCATTTTATATGTTGGTTGGATTGTGTATGAGTATTGATAGTAATACATAGAATTTGAGATTGAAGAGAAATTGGCTTTGGTTTTTGTGGATGGCTTGGCTTGCTTGAAAATGGAGAAGGTTCACTTGCAAGATTCATGAGCATAGTTAATGGTGATGTGTTCCTTATTTAGTTCTTGTTTTCTCATGTTATCATTTTGTTCCATCTTACTATTGCAGTATGACAAAAGTTTTAGGCTAAGAAATGTTGTTTAGAAGCACCTTAGCTCTTTTTGTTCTCTATTGCTTCTATGTTTTCCTCTGGTAGGTCAGTTTAGAGAATTATTAGTTGCTCTCTAGACCCACTTATGCTTGTTTATCTTAAAGATGATTCAATGAAGCAAATGTCAAATTAGTTATATGGTTAGCCCTACTCTTTGCCATTACTTAAACATTTTTTTTAAGGTCTTTTACTTTGAAGTTTTTTTTATTAGGTTTAGCTAAAGAGGTTTATGATTTTCCATGCTCTTTTGCTCATATTAAATGGTTGCTTTGGAGGTATTTGTAGTTTGATTAATGAAGTTAGGAGTTACCTCTTCTTTGATCTCTTCTATATGTTTATCTTAAATGTTTTCTAAGCTTGAAGGTGAAATCACTAGAAGATTTACAAGTTTCTTGCCTTGTATAGTTCACTGGATTGTTGTCTTAATGCTTGCTTGCTAGGGTTTAGTCAAAGAAGTTATTGGTATGCCCTGTATTTAATTATTTCTTCATGCTTAGTAATCTTAAAGGCCATTCTTTTTAAGGTATTTTTTGAATGATTAATAACTTCCATTTTTCACCTATTATGTTCACAAATTTGATGTTCATTTCATTCACATAAAGCCTTTATATCCATTTGAATTTGTTAGATTTTTCCTGTGATAAACTCTAGACCTATTGATTAAAATCCTCAAGACCTTTATAGACTCTATAGCCCAATGGCTTAACAATATCTCACTCTATCTAAAGTGCTTGATAACCTACCCAACCAACCAAAGAAACAAACAAACCCTAAACCTAATAAATAGCCTAAAATCAAAACCTAAAAGCTATCAATTTACACTTTTCATACAAACATAGAAAGATCCCTCTCTGAGTCCAGGAAGGCTAGGTCCTAGGACTCCAAAGACTGGTTTGATGTTACCCCTTTACATTTGGTATCGACAATCTAACAAATTATGGGGACCTAACATACTTCATCTTGAACTCTTTATTGGAAGTATCAATCACTGAAGGTGACTGATCTTCCCTTTGCCTCTTTCCTGTTGCTTTTTGTTTGTCTTATTATCTCTGTTTTTGCTATGGTACAGGAGTTTGTAATCTTGAGGTAGATATAACCTACTCCTCTGCCTCTTGTAAGGTATTCTCTTCCCATTATACTTGATTCCTGAATTTTTCTATGTCTGGCCTTTTTGTATGAATGTAGGGTGTAGAGTTGTTCTCCACCCTCATTTTAGAAATGACCCCAAAGGGATCATAATACCATGTGAAGTTGGGAGCAAACTTCATTTCTTTCAATCTCTTGTCAGCTTCCTCTCCTGTTGCCTTGTTGTTGCATATGAATGGTACTATGTTAGAATTTATCCTGAACTGTGATTTCTTTTTTTTCTGAGACAAAATGCACTTCATATGCATTCACCATTTGTCTGATATATTCCAAGGAAAAAATACTCATTGGGAGGAATTATGGTAGCTTATAGGGAGGCAATTCACACCTATATACTCTCAGTTATATATAATTTTTGTATAAATACCAATTTGTTGTTCTGACCTGATCTGAAAGCTAAATTATTCTTTTAATCTCTTCACTTATTCTAGATTCATTTGTTCCATTTAGAATACTCATAGCTGGATGTAAGAATAACTCAATAAAATGTTTGTAAATGTATTCTTCTTGTTCCTTCATTAGTAAGGTTGTCCAAAAAATGACAGATTGTGGGTGTCCATCCATCTTCATCCCTTTTCTTCATTGCAAACTGAAAATTTTATGCTTGAAAAATATAAGAACCTATAAACAATAACATAAGTATACTTAAATACTCCTTCAATATGAAATTTCACAAACTGGTCATGGATGTTATCAGCTAGGAATTGGCTAAAATCAAACATGACAGAGGGCTTGGAGTATGTAGACAATATATTAAAAAAGCCTATGATTTCCTCATCTATCCATTGGTCAGAGTAATACCCAAGAAGGTATGCAAGGACTATGGCTATTTGCTTGGTTATTTCAGGGAATAAGGATGAGGGATATGGGGGATTTTTCTTAGGAAAAGGAGTATTTTTAGTTAGGAATAACTCACGAGTTGAGGCCCTCTTATCAAAATCTATCTTCTGGTATTGGTCTATGAGGGCTTCTCGGGAAAATGGGGTAGTGTTTTCTGCTGAAGGTCCCTGCATCATTTGGATGATGGATTGGGCATTAATGGTGAACAAAAATTCACCAGTGGGAGCAATTACAGTTCTCTGGTTTGGAATGTAGCAGAAAAAACATCTTCTAATGAATTCTGGGGCACTGTGGGTTTTAGGGAAGATGTATTATGGTAATTTTATGTCCCACAGGCCAATATCCTGACCCTGATCCACCTGAGATAGTTGATAAACCAGAAGGTATCCTTAGGAAGTCTCCTAGGATTAAATTATCAACTGTTTTCAGATCACCCTTGAGAGCTAATTTAGTTCCTGAAAATCTTGCAGCTCTGCAAGAAACACATGGTGGTAGAACCATAAAACATTTTATCTCCTTACTAAAAATCTACCACCTAGTGACTCCACACTCTAAAACTCCCAAAAGATCAAATGAATCCACTGGTAGAAGAATCTGAACTGATTGACCAGACACAGTGACCTCTTTCTTGATTTACAAAATGATTCCAAGGATACAACAAAGATATGCCCCAATGAGTAGAGATCATATCCTTGGGTTTCCACATAAGATGCCCCAGGCGAATTGGGATGACAACCTGCCTATTTTAAAAGGTGAAAAGTTTGATGACCCTCTATTACATCTCATCAAATTTCATAGACATGTATGGAGGTTGAAAGTTGAATGGCATGAAGATTTCCTTATGAAAATGTTCATGTTAACATTAGAAGGAAAATCTAGGGATTGGTATGAATGCTTGAGATCTAGTAGTTTGTTTTCTTTAAAGGACCTTGAATATGTGTTTTATGAGAACTATAAAGAAAACACTACATCATTATTGTGGGGTGAAATACACTATGATCCATCACAAAACATCACCCAACACATTATAGATAATGATGAAGTTTTGGAAGAAATGCATCCTGAAGATCTTTTAACAGCCATTCATGAGTTTAATATTCTATTGAAAAATTTAAAAAACATAGATGAATCAGTTGAGGAAGAAATGAACCAAGAAATACGAAACATTCCTCAAGATATCCTTGAAAACTCAAACATTGATTCATCATCCCTTATAGCTGAGGCTCAAGAAGACATCCAGCCTCAAAATCAGTCTTCACAAGAGACATAGAACTGCTGTACTTCTGTTCAAAGGAACATAGAAACATCTTCCCCTTTGAAAGAAAAAGAGATAGATCAGTCTATTTATAAACAACCAGTCTCTAAAAATTTTTGCAAAACAAACGCTCTTGCCCATTCACATAGAGAAATTTGTTGTACAGATTTAGAAATTTCTTTTGTAAATTGGAATAAAGAAGAGCCTGCTGATAACCCAATATTTTTTATTGGTAGTATTACTTATATTGGTGATTTTCCTAACTTATATCTATCTAGTGATGATGCTTCCCAAACAGAAGTTAATCTTGCAGGACCATCATTAGCAGATTTATGGGAGGAAGATCAGTTCCTTCAAAGAAGTAATGAACTAGTGCAAACTATTTATGATACTGATGATGAGAGTTTTCAAAGCCTAGAAGTGAGTGAAGATTCATTGGATCTTTTCTCTGCTTCATTTCAGATCATCAGTAATAGTTTCCCTATGATTGGGACTCAGCAGACTTTCAGCTCAAAGGATAAGGAGGAAGGAAACAAAGAAATTTTTGAGCAGGTAGTAACCAAAGAGCCTTCTCTTGAAAAAGAGGAAGCAATTGAACATACCCTTGCTCAAGAATATAATAACCTCCTCACAGAGTACAGTCCACTAAACCAGAGCTTACCAGGACTCCAAGAGGATATCCCTGCGATATATGATGAGTCCTCCAGTTCAGATAATAATGAAGATAAGGATGTTTGTCTTCCTCAAAAGAATCTTTGCCTTGATCCAGTGGAAAAGGAAGAAATGATCCTGGTTGAAACACATCTTCCAAATACTCTTAACTAGGCATTATTTCAAGATCCCTATGTCGATTCCCTGAAGACATCTGAAAAAGGGATAAAAGTTGTAGACAACAGTATATCACCCAGTGCAAATTTTTTGAAAGCTGCTGTCAAGAAACAAAAAGCATGGGAGTGGCCCTGCCTATCCAGCATGCTCAAAGAGATGAGAAAAGACCAGTCATGGAATCATTTTATTGACTGGATGTATTGGAAAAGAGAGTTTGTAAGTTAAAGATGTAATATTCCAAGTTAGAATAGGTTAGATAGGAATGTCAATAAAGCTCAACCTTTGAGCATTTAGTTAGTTGTTGTTTTCTGCTTTGAAGAATACAAAAGAGGAAAAATTCAAAAACAATAGAAGAAAGAAAAGAGGGCAGACTGTTTAATCCTGACTTGTATGCTTTTGAATTTCCGTTTTAGAATTTAGTGAATAAAATATGTTGGAAAGTTTAATCCCAATAGGTAGTAGATTAGGTAGAGAATCATATGGGCTCAACTGTTTAATCTAAGTCCATGGAGAAATAAGGAGTAGAAATAGATTAGATTTCCTGCTTTCAAAATAATAAAATGTTGTGAAAAGAGTTTGCCAATCCAATTGCACTCTAAAGAAGAAAAAATGTTAGATCTGTAGGATTGGGTAGGTAGAAAGCTTTTTGATGAAAGTTCCATTGTTTTTATGGCTGCTAACCTGATTCTGGAACAAAAGAAGATCATCCCAGCAAAGGAAGGGCAGCCCAATGGATGAGGCACTGATCAGCCTCCCAGAGAATGCAAGTCTAAATTTCTTCTTGATGCCTTCAAGAAGGCACCATCCCCAAGTGGAGCCACTGTTAGCCACCTATAAAATTTGTTATACCAAAAGGTGGCTAAATCATTTTTGGAGCCTTCAAGGAACAAATTTTATTGCAAAAAAGTGTTATCTCTTGAAGACTCTTGAAGGCCTCATGCCTCTGTCCAAAATCTTCCCTACTGTGCCCATTTTACACTCTGGAATTCTGCTGATTTCATGAGAAACTACTGCAAAATTACCTTTTTCCCTTTCCTCACTTGAAAAATTAACCTCCATTTTTCTCCCCTTTTTCCTCGATAAAACTCCTCTATTTGTATGATTCCCTTCTTCCATTTATGAAAATCATTTTTACAAAGTTTAAAACTCATTTTGAACTATATCGAAACCCCCAAAATCCTTCTAAACATCTTGAAAATGTCCTAAAAAACAAGTATTTTGACTATGGGTTATAGATTAGAGAATAAATATCTGACCAAACAGTTTAATCTTGGCAGATAAATAGATAGGTAGAGTTAATAAGAGGTGCTCAATAGCTTAATCTGAGCCCTTGGATGTAATAAGGGTAGAAATAGATAGATTTATCATGTAAAAAGAAAAGGTTGAAAAGGGTTTGCAAGTCTAAATGCACCCTAATAAAGAAGAGAAAATGGTAGTGTCAAGTAGATAGGGTAAGTAAATGGTGCTGCAAAGTGTTATCTGATGAATGATGCTGCTACATGTTTTTGATCCTTTAATTTCATCACAAATACTAAAGCAGGAAATACACTGGAAAATCATAGCAAGCAAAGTCAAACTCATTAACTTCCCTCATCACTTTCCCCTCAAAAGTTTTACTAATTTCCCCCAAAAGTGCTAAGGTATTTGGAGATCAAAAGGGCTCAAGGCATTTCCTTGACTTCTGGAGGGACCGGACCCTCGGCCTAATGATCAAAAAGACCTAAGTACTTGAGATAATTCATCATTATAATCATCCATCTTTAACCTTGTCCTAAGTAAAATCCCATTTTACTTAGGAAAATCATGCAAAAATTCCATAAAAATCCCTCATGATAACTTGCTATTCTAAGTTTAAGTATTGAAGATAAGATATTGCAATTTACTTCAAAAGTTCTCACTTTCTTAGATGTGCAAAATATTTTGAGTTTCCTTGTCCTTTGCCATATTTACATTTAACTCTATTTACTAAATCCCTAGTAAAATACCCTATCCTAAGTATATAACTCCTTTTTTATAAATAACCCAAAAAACCCCTCTATTATAAAGTTTAACCAAAGTGTTTATTTCCCCGCGCATTCAAATAAAAACCCACTATACGCCCTTTGGTTAAATTTATCATTATACTGTAAACCCGCCCCTATGGTAAGTTAAATACATTTGTTAATTTACCATATAATAAAATAAAAACATATATATGAAAAATAAAACGTTAAACATACGATATATATGTTTAAACCCAAAATATAAATAAAACCTGAAGTTTTTCGAAACTAAACTTTGGAAAATCCCACGCCAACGTGGCTCATCCACCTGGCTTTTCACTCGACCTTTTAACCCCACCACGACCCTTATTTCCTTTATAACCATGGAATTAGTTAATTATCTGAATTAACTAATAATCATATCTTTCCGCCTATTATATGCCCCCCGGGATGTTTAAATAGAGTTAATTGCGTTTAAAACCCCGCCGGGCCCGCACGATAATACCCCGCTAGCTCCTTGTACCTTCCACCGTCCGATCGCCTTTCCACAGATCGACGCTCCACGTCAATTCCGCTACCCATCCTTTGTCAGAACATTAACGCGCGGGGGATTGGTTGTTTTCAAATAGTTCACCTGCCACGCGTCAATAGCTTTGTGGAATCGCTGCCCTCGCGGTTAATACCGCCTTTGCTCATAAGCGGTGCGGGATCACCGCTTACCGCTTACCACTTACCGCCCGACCCTGCATACGTCAGCATGTACTACTATGACATCACTCCTCGGAAAAATAAAAAACCCTTTAACTTGTAAATAAAGCCAGTTTTCGTGTTTTTTCCGTTATTTTCGTTATTGAAAACAACAGTGCCTTCTGCTACGATTTTCGAATTTCCATTGAAATTCACTGTGCTATCTGATTTTGCTCCAAGATTCCGTTGCACTTGTGTTCAAGTACACTCCTGCCATCGCCTGATACCTGTTAAAAGCTAATTTTCATCCAAAAACAGGTATTTATCTCACAGCACCCCAAACTTCAATAGAAAATCTGTTTTCCCTATTTTCTACTGAATTGATAATTAAAACTCATCACTGAGATCTCCCCCAGAGGTTTTAAAACTGTGCAATTGCTCCCTGAAACTGCATTTGTGTTAATTTCCTTCAATTTAGAAACCGCGCCCGGCCTGTGAAGAAAACCAGAAACCTCCGTTTTGAATCCACAAGAACCAAAATGGAGGCCCCGGCAGCTTTGAATATCACTCCACTGAATGCCCCTCACCGTGAATTGGAATATTTACCTTTGGTAGATAAAGATTTCCAAATTAAAGACTTGCATTTTGATGAAAGTCCCCTATTGAGTTATTGTCGCTGCAGAGACGAATACTCAAAGGGGCAAGATCTTATAGGGTTGTGGGAATCCAATCTCCCAAGGTATCTTATCCCTTCAGTCATTTATTTCCCAGAAATCATCCATTATTGCCATTCAAACTATGATCCCACTCAAAGGGCTGTAATAGCTCCTGATCAAAGTGTTTTGTTTCCCATTACTCCCCAGGCTATCAATGCCATGTTACACTTTGAACCAGACCAAGAACTAGCACCGTTGTCCATGGAAGAATTGATTGAGAAGACCAGGCAATTAACCCCAGAAAAGCTAAAATCCATATGCCAGAATTTCATGTTGCCTGAGCATCAGCCTAAAGGGTCTCCTCCCTATGGGTTTTATTATTTCAATACATTGGGAAGGCTCATTATAAATATGATATCTTTTGTCTTGGGATTCAACACCAGTGAATATGTGGATGAGATAACCTTGGTTTTGCTATCCATTTTTACTCCAGGGCAACCTCCTGAGATTAAGTATGACTTTGCCTCCTTCATAGCCAACAAGATCCATGATCAATTCATGAGGCTAGATGATGAAAAAGTTTTTAAATATTCCTCAGTCATCTATCATCTCATTATCTACTATCAGTCAGAAAAGTTCCCTTTCCCTGTTCAAAAGCTTGATGCCAAGGGAAACCCCAGGTCAGTCATATTTTGGTCCCCCATAATTCATTCTTCCTCTGATTCTCCCTATTCCTACACTGAGTTCATTGATCAGTTTGTATATCCTGCAACAGCTTTGTTAACAGGAATCTCTCCCCCAAGGCTCAGTAATGAAATAAAAAAGACCTTGCAACTTTCAAGGACTTATAAAGTTGGGGATTGGTATTTGTATCAAAACCATACAGTCATCAGAATTTATGGATGTGAATTACATCCATTCAGGTTACCAAGATATGTGCCCATGAGGATTTTTGCCTTGGAATACTTCAGGCAAATGAACAATTCAGATGTGATCCATTTTTTGTAGTGTAAAGAAGAAAGCTCAATTAAGGATCAAAAGTCAATTAGGTCCTTTCATCTGCAACTCTAGGGAGGCCGAGAGAGAGGCAGAAAATATATTACAAAGAAAGTTCCAAACATCTTTCCGTTGGGTTCCTTATGACCCATTTGGTTTTATTTGTGAAAATAGATTAAAGAATAAATCATCCCCTTATATACACCACAAGATCCCTGATCTAGAACAATATGCCAATCAAGATGAATGGGTTGAAGGAACACTTGTTGAGGAAGAAAGTGAAGCTGACAAAATGAATAAAATTATGAAAGATGTTGAGAAGAACTTTGACCTAGAATCTTATGGTCAAGTGCAGGTACCCTACATTGGCACTTCTTCAGCAGCAACTCTACAGCACACATTACAGGAAAGCAGTTCATCAGTTGCAGCAGAATCAAAGGGCAAAGGAAAGGAACCTGCAATTCAGGTCATTGAAACTTTGGTCATGGCAGAGAAACCACAAACTTCCAAAGCACCTGAACAATCACAGGTTTCTCCCACACAAGCAAAGCACACACAAGTTCCAGAGTTGCAAACTCCATTAAATGTGGAAATAGGAAAGAAGAGGCAGGTTCCAGATACCACACCTCCAAAAGGGACCTCACAGGTACATCAAACTAAAAAACATAAATCAGATCCACTTCTAGATGTGGAAATCATAGATGAAGTGTTTGATGATGGAAGGGAAGACAGTCAACTAACTGACACAGTTAGTGAAACAAACACAGGACAGAAAGGAAAAGCTTTACAAAAGCAATTAAGTACTGAGGTATCCTCTTTCAGACCACCAAGGACAGACACAGGGGATATTAAAAGAACCTTCATTAATATTAAAGCAAAGAATGATCCATTAAAAATGAAGGTATATGATCAATATATGAAAATGGCTCCCCATAATCAAGAGAGGCTAATGTCAGCATTTGACATGTCACAAGGCAAAATGATAATGAGTCACTTTAAGTCAAAGGTGCCAAAACCCATTACTGCAGCTGACTACATCAGGACAAATTTTGAAGTTTTGGCAAAGGATATCCATCCTCTGGACCAGATAGAGCTACACAGACAAACTGGGGAAATGGTATATTCCACTCTTACCAATAAGGCCATGGCAGCTATAATGCTGCAGGATTCTTTGAATAACACAACTGCACAATTGCAAATTGAGAAGGCCTCTTCACAGGCCAAAGATAATAGAATAAAGTCTTTAGAAGACATAATCATTGGTTTGGGTCACAACCCCAAAGACATTAAAAGTATTGAGGCATTGATAAAGAAGAAAGATGATGACATAGCTGCACTCAGAAAGCAGCTAAAATTGCCAGCCTCAAGGCACCCTCAGACCCAAGAAGTTCTAAAAGGGAATTCACAGGAAGAAATAATGGAGTTGCTCCTAAATATGACTGAGCGACTAAGTGAAACGGAGAAGGAATTGGAACAAGCTTTGCAGGAACAGGAAACTATCAGGCAGACATCAACAACAGGTACTACAACAACAGGTCAGCAAACACAGCCATCCCAGATAAACACTTCTGGTTTGAGTTCTGATGAATTAATAAAGCAGATGGAAAGTCTACAAGTAAGGGTCACAGAACTCCAAGCAACGAAATTGCAATTAGTAAAATTGGAGGAAAAATATGATACATCTAAAAAGTCAGTTGCTGATAACACCAGGGAAATAAAAAGGTTAGAAAAATTGGTCCAGGCTTTGGAAAAAGATCTTTCATTGGAAAAGCCTTTAAAGGAAATAAATGACATTCTTTGGGGTAACATCATTGAGTTAATAAAGGGTATTTGGCCCTCTATTCAAGCTATTTTTGAACAAAATGAGTTGGTTAAAATAGCCCAAGAAGAAATAAACAGAACCAGAAATGAATTAAGAGGCAGGCCTGAGCAGGCCAATCAGCTTATTCAATTTTTGAACACCCGGACAAAACAACAGCTTGCAGTGTTAGGGATTGAGGACAGGACCGGCACAGTTTTGGAAATAAAGAGAGTTTTCATCAAGAGAACTTTCATGCAAAATTTAGAAAGGAAGTGCACAGATATTTTGGTTGATATCAATATTTTCAGAGAGAAATTTCAAGCTTTGTTGGACAGTGGGCTACCAAGTCCTATGCTCTCAGAGGATCAAATAATGGACTTAGAAACCTATGTAAAGAAAATAAATGCTCATGCTCAAAATACAGTTGCTTGTTCTCCTAGTTTACCTCAATCAACATTACCAACAGGGAGAAATATCTATGATAGAGTGAGGAATTTATTTCATTTGGAACATGAGATAAAGTATCTATTTCCTAATGAGCCCACCTTTTACAAACTTACAGAAGCAGATGAGACTTTGAGAAAACTCAAAAGGACTATGATACCAGATGATTCATGGTGGAGAGACTTATTAGAAGTTCTATAAAAGTTATTTTCAGGATGAGAATTTATCTTTACTATCAGGTAAATGGTAAAAATGAATACAGATGAAAGAGTATCAGTTACCCAGGTTAAAGAGTATCCGTGAAGATAAAGAGTATCAAACAAGCAAAGAAATTACTCCAGAAGACAGCAACAAGCTCTTTTTCAGCACTTGCCTCCAGCACATCCATAAAGAAAGGAAACAACACATCAGCAGTTACTTATTATTCTATCTACGAGACCATTTGTCTCCTGTTTACTTGTAAATTAATCCTTAGTCACCCCAAAATATGGGCTAGGATAGTGTGAGATATTTTCAATTATTTAGTGTATAAATAAACCCTCAAAGAGAGTATTGAGGGTGGATTCTATTACTTTGCTGTAACATTGAGATTTTCGGAATAAAAGCATTTTGGAGAAATTTATTCGTGGCTTACTGGATGACGATTTGAAGCCCAGGACTTTTTGCAGGATTCATGTGTTGGACTGCAG
Source organism: Pinus albicaulis (assembly GCA_034641835.2). Lineage (NCBI taxonomy): Eukaryota > Viridiplantae > Streptophyta > Pinopsida > Pinales > Pinaceae > Pinus > Pinus albicaulis. Next base: position 75,949,894 of record MU968359.1, read on the forward strand.
TTCAATAAGTCTTTCTACCCTTTGTCTTAAGTTTTATATCAGTTTATAATATCATTATGTCCATTTCTGAATAATTTACATAAAGGATTGAATCGGAATTTACTTAATTGTACTATGATTTCAGATGTGATTGTTCTTAATGTTTTCCTCTAAATTGGTTATAAGCATGAATTCTTAAATGCTCTTGCTTTGCTAATTTAAACATTGTTGATTACTATAATAAAGAATTCTTCATTGCTCTTTGTTTGTAGTCATCTCATTTCTTTATTTTGAACATGGTGAAAGATTCTTAGCTGCCTTTCATCCCTTCAAAATCATCCCATCCACTTTAAATTTTAAGGATTGTTCTCTGTCTAGCTACCTTGCCCTGTAAAGCCATCTTGTGTGTAGAATAGAAATCCAGTAAAGCCATCCTTTTGACTCCATAGCCCAATGGACTGAAAACTTTCAACCTTGCCCTTAGTTTGTGGATTCCACCATTTTTCAAACAAATTCTTGGACTTATAACTAGCCTAAAACCTTCTAAGAACAAAGATAAATTATAAAGAGAGAGCCCTCTCTGGATGCAGATTGGCTAGATTCTGCATCTGAAGGTTGGTTTGTGGTTACCTCGGGTATACTTTCCTTTTCTTACAACTTCAAGGAAAACTTGAGTGATAACACCATAGATCAGCAACAAGTTAGATTGTTCAATCCTGACTTGTATGCTTTTAAATTTCTGTTGTATAATGTAGAGAATAAAAATCTGTTAGACTGTTTAATCCTAACAGATTAGTAGATTAGGTAGAGAATCATATGGGCTCAACTGTTTAATATGAGTCCATGGAGAAATAAGGAGTAGAAATAGATTAGATTTCCTTCTTTCGAAAGAATAAAATGTTGAAGCAGAGTTTGCCAATCCAAGTGCACTCTAAATGAAGAAAAAATGTCAGATCTGTAGGATTGGGTAGGTAGAAAACTTGTTGATGAAAGATCCATTTTTTATGGGTTTGCTAATATGTTTTCATAGCAAAGAAGATCATTCAAGGAAAGAAAGGTAGCCTAATGGATGAAGCAGTCAGCCTCCCCGAGAATGCAAATCTGAAGGTACGAAGTTCTTGATGCCTTGAAAGGCACCATCCCCAAGTACGGCCACTATTAGCCACCAAATGATCACTGACGGAGGGCTGTAAGGACCGACTCTAACAGGTGCCTTCAAGGAACAAATTTTATTGCAAAAAAGTGTTATCTCTTGAAGACTCTTGAAGGCCTCATGCCTCTGTCAAAAATCTTCCCTACTGTGCCCATTTTACACTCTGGAATTCTGTTGATTTCATGAGAAGAAACTGCTGCAAAATCATCTTTTTTCCCTTTCCTCACTTGAAAATACAACCTCCATTTTCTCCCCTTTTCCTCCATAAAAATCCTCTATTTTTCATGATTCCCCTTCTTCCATTCATGAAAATCATTTTCCATGTTTAAAACTCATTTTTGAACTCTGCCGAAACCCCCAAAACCCATTGAAAACTTGAAAAAATTCATAAAAAATATTTTTTGTTTACCAAAGGCTTTAGCCCCTTTGGGCTTAGTCTTAAAACACTTCTCCTCCATGTGCCCCAGCGCTAGAACCAAGTGCTAGGGTCCTGAACGCTTATCCCGTCAGAGCAACTCACAGAGTGCATTTGTTTGTTTTTAAACCAAACTCTGATGCCAATTAGCCCTGTGTGTTATATCCCCCAATCATATTGCATTTCATATAGATCATGGCTCCGCAGTCGGGCACCAAACCATATCATAAATATATATCCCGCCCCCAAAGCATTAAAACTTTGTATTATATTGAAATTTTTGGTTTTCATATATCATCCTGGTCCCCACGGCCACGACAGAAATCAACAGTCACATAGAACCGGTGGTCCCCAATGCTTAGTCAGCATACACATCAGCACACATACAGCAGCAACTAATTGGAGTAGGTCTTGTTTGGTTTCTCGCATAGTTGTGGAATCCGGACCTGAAATTGTTATAGGGCGGATTTGATAGAAATTTCGGGTCACATTTGGGCTGACATCAGCAGGCCCCAAAATGGACCCGATATGCTTTATAGGGCAGAATTGATAAAAATTTTGGGTCACACTTGGGCTGACGCCAACAGGCCCCAAAACGGACCCGATACGCTTTACAGGGTGGAATTGATAAAAATTTCGGGTCACAAAGACCCTGACGTCAGTGGGAACCTTTTGAGACCCGAAATGGTTTATGCAGCTTGGTTTTATCAGGAGTTTTGAAGTCTAGGGTATGATAAAGGGTGATTAAAAGGATTTTCCATTATATTAAAGAGAAAGCCAGAAGTAGTTTTGATCTCACTGCTTTTGGTACGGAAAGGAAACCACTCAATAGCAAGCGATCCTATAAAAATTTGCCACATCGACGGGAAAATACTGCCTCATCACTCCCTCATCGCGCGTTAAATGTCGACTGTGGGCTCAGTGCGATATTGACGTACACCGTCCGATCTGAGGCTAGCTCATCGAACAGTGATCGCACTCAAAGGAGCTCGGGGGATAAACTAAGGTATGGCACGTGAATTTAATTAAAACCAGTTGATTGTGTATGTGGGCCCATAACCCACAGGTCTCAGGATTAGCTTCAAAGGCATTGTTGCCTCATGAGCCCTGCACAGCACTGCACATCAACAAGACACAGTGAATAAATCACAAATCAAAGAGTATCAGTGTTGAAGATAGAACACACCAGAATGGAAGATTGAAGACAAATTTATGAGGATTACGACTAAGATTGATTATTAAAAGCCTAATCCTCCAAATTAAAACACAATTTAAAGAAAATCATAAGTGTTTTATCAGACAACAAGGCCTCCACCACCACATCTGAGGAAAATTGATTCCCCCCAGCTACCAGAGTGCCACTGGTGCCTCAAGGCATGCAAACAGAGGCCGAAGTTATTAATCAAGATTAGATATTTTCCTCAGCACATCCAGAGAGTGAATTCTGCAAATAAACTTAATGAAAAAATATCAGCAGAGTTACTTTAACATAACACAGAGCCTCAAAAGTCAATAAGAGCTCCCACTGAGCTTAATCTTAAATGAAAAGCATTAATACAGACAGAACACCTGTAAACTTCTTCGTCGAGCCCCCTAAAGGCTGAGAAGCCATTAAGACTATATTAATTATCTTTGGAGATCTTTTATCAGATCTCACCTCCTCATTCTTCTATAAATACTACTGGAGAAGATAAGAAAAGGTTGGTTGATGAACTTTGAAATATAATTGAGCTTGAGACTTATACTTGTAAATAGTGTTCACTGGCTCTTGAAGCTCTGCTCGTGATAGATAAGTTAGTCTGGGAAGTGTAGATGATTGCTAAGCTAAAGCATTAGACTTAGAGCTGTAACTGGTTTGGAGCATCAATACAAGCTGATTTATGGGATCCTGGTCTATGTCGACGGTGATGTTGTTTCTTATTGTAAATTTTTATTTTATTTCTGTTTTCACTGTGTTCATATTCTCTTATAAAGAACAACATGCATAGAGTTAGGACCTACTGTATGTCAGTACCCTTCTCTGACTGAAAATATTTATCTACATGTTCCTTCCAATTCATGTTATTTAGGAATGATTTAATTCATTTATAAGCATAGGAATGTTGGCTTTCCCTCCTCCTATTGCCTTAGCTAATTGTTATTCTTAAATGTTATTTTCAGTATATGTTAAGTAGAGATGAACTAAGGAAGATATGGTGTGCCCTCGTCCTAGTTTTATCCCCAAAGAATGTCTAAATGTTTCCCTTGGAATGTGTTGAAAGTTGGCTAGTGTTGAAGCACTTACCAGATCTTAGGCCATTCTTTGTTATCTTTTTGTTTGTATTGAAAGTTATTAAGTAGATCAGAGCTAGGAGAGGATTTGTGGTGAGCCTGGCCCGCTAGTTTCTTCTCCAACAGTTGCCTTCAAGTTTCCCTTTGTTTTAAAAATGTTTTTCTATTGAAAGTGCATCAAAAATAGGCTAGCTTATAAGTACTTACCTGATCTTAGATTACTTTTATGTATTTCTTAAGTGTATGTCAAAAGAAGACTAGTTTAGAAGTACTTGCCTGATCTTAGGCTCCTCTTTGTTCTTCATTTGTTTAAATACCCTCTTTTTGTAACACTTCATCCCATAAAATCAAACTTTAGAGATATCCTTAGACATAGATGACTTTCCCAATGGACCACTCTTGCCCCTTTCTATTTCAATTAAACCCTATTATGACTCCATAGCCAAATGGATCTAAACCTGCAATTATCTATCTTTCTGGGCAAATATTGTTCTATTTGATTGCAACTTCACACCTTTGAAACTCTTTTCATTTAGAACTTTCCACCTCAAATAATTTTCATGCTCAACCATCCAAAAACAAAAAAAACCCTCGGCCTTCATAACTAGCCTAACATCATTACTATTAACTTCAAAGACAAATCCATCTTTGCACTTATTGGAGAGATCCCTTTCCGGATTCAGGAGGGCTAGATCCTAGAATCCAAAAGTGGTTGAAATAATGCTCTCCCTATAGTTGGAATTTTTCCAATATTGCTAATTACAGGGTGCCAACATTAATGACACAACATGAAGAAGTGTCTGGTAAGTAAAAATATGAGCAAGAGGTAAAATAACAGAAGCACCATGATGAGGGTCAGAAAGATCCTCTTGGAGGAGATGAGCAGAAAAAAATAGTTTGAAAATACAGAGACAGATCCATATTTCACAAAAAAGAGGAAGGAAGGCGGTGCAACCATGAAAAGAAGAAAAAATAAGAAGAAGGAATACAACACAAAGGAAATAATGCCATTGGTCATCACTGATGGGGACTTGGATCATAATGGGGACAGGATTCAGGAAGCAATGACAGAGTCATGGGAAAAGTTATAGGCTTGCTACAACACACTTACAACAGGTGTCAAGGAGCATATTTTAGAACTGAAGATATTGGAATAGATAGCTAAACAACCATTACAGGTAAAGGAAAGGATTCGAGAAGAAAGACTAGTAGAGCCTACAGTTGGGGTGAGGATAGCGTAGATACCTTCCAAAGCCCTACAGTTTGACTTCGCCGAGGTAAAAAAATAGGAAAAAGGATGGAAGTATGTGAATATGAACATTTTAGCAATTCCTCTTCAAATATTACACGAGCTACATCAAGAGATCATATATGAGCTGAATAAGCACGAAAAACTCAATTCAAAGTTGAACATTTAGGTAGATATATAGCAAGATTTGTTGAAGAAGAAACTAAACCAAGCAGTCTAGAAGAAGGATCAGGTTGTACAACAGTAGCAGAAGATGAAGGAGGTGGTCGAAGCCACATGCCGTGAGGTTTCATACATTTATGTCTGAGAAGAAGAATCCTTTGAGGAAAAGTTCGTGAAGCTTAGCCTTGTAGTAAAAGGTTACAAGAGTAAGATTGTGGAATTACAATTCCAATATGCGATAAATATCATTGAGCTGCAAATGAAGATACAACCAACCACACCACATCAAGTACAACAATAGAGGGAGGTCAACCTAAAGGCTGCAGTGGTCAGCATCTCCACAATAGTGGAATATTGTGGGAAGTTATTGGATGAGAGATTACAGATTTGGACTTCATTGCAGTAAGATCCTATGTGTAGAAGATATAAGAGGAAATTCAGTAGAAGAAACAAAAATTGGAGGAGATTTGAGAAAATTTGAGAATTGTACCAATCTCACAGAAGCTTGGAAAGGTCTGTGAGGGAAATTCCCTCCAGAAGAAGATAGAGAAGCTGAGGAAGGAAGTTCAGATTCAAACAGATAGAATTCAACCATGGCAAGGTGAGGCGCTATAATTTTCTCAAGAAGTGGATGAAAAGCTTCAAGAGCTTCGACAAAGAGAGAAGCAAGTGATGCAAAAGGCCACACGATCGGCAACTGAAGCACTATAGGAGGAAGTGCACAATGAAGAAAAGCAGGCCATATAAATTCTGCATCAGTTCAACAACACCTACAATAGCATTGCAACAAATATCAAAGGAAAATAAATTGAGTGACTCAGAATGAGTCACATGTGAGTGTTGGGGCCATGTTGGTCACGACCCAAATAGGCCTAGATTTTGGAAAAGACCGTCCATTTTTTGGAGCGAAGTGGGTAGTGGAGTGCACAGCCAAGCATATTTTAAGGAATTAAATATACCATGTGGTGTCGAGGCCCCTCATTTTCGTAAAATTGCATAAATTTTTAAGGGATCAATATTTTTGGGACCATAGTTGCGTGTTTAAGGCATTCCATGGTATTTTTTATGATGTAATCCTACAATGTAATAATATATATAGGGTTGAAATGCTATGTTTAGAAGAATATATAGAGTGTTATGGGAAAATCATTGTGATCTATACTTTGTAGCAAAGGAGAGGCTCTGCAACTGAGTGTGTAGGTTAATACTGGCTGTACTCAAAGATTCATTATATTTAGCAACAATTTTTTGGATGGTATTTTGGTGTTTTTTTTTTATTTATGTGTGTATTTTCTTATTATCTATTGTAAATTAGCACCTATTATAGTTGCATTTAACTTCAACGCAGTAATAGTTTATGGTTCTATATGGCATTTTTCTGTGATTAATCTAATATGATGAAGTGATTTATAATTTGTAAGTGTGAGATAATATAATAATAACATATCTCCCAATCCCTCAAGGCTACAAAAACCTAGTTCTACATCCTCCCATAGTCACTTTGGGTGAGATTGTGATATTCTTGTAGGTCATTGCTGAAAGGGCCATTGATCAAGGGTTTTGTTGGTGCACAATATAGATCAAACTTGGGTCAGCCTAAAATAAGGCAACAGATTGGAGCTGTGATGAGGGCATAGTTATGGATAAATATTCTATAGTAGCCAGTGTGTCCCAATATTGATCTCAACTACTTAACATTCCCCGACAGATCCATATTAACAATTTCCGCAACCTTCATTGGGTCCACGCACACTCCATATTTACATACAATGTGGCCCAACAAGGTTCTGAAAGGAACAAAAAAGATGTAATTTTTCACATTCAAATATATCAACAACTTTCTCCACCGATAAAACATTATTTTAAGTAGGATGGAGTGCTTCTGCAACATGTTGTACACTATCCAGTCATCCATATAGACTTCTATAAATATGTGAATGTATTCTATGAATGTCTCTATTACAATCTGAGATAAAAATGTTGATGCATTATTTATGCCAAATGGAATCATATGGTAGGCATACAAATCCCACTCTGTAATGAAGGTGTAATATTCCCAAATGGGGAAGCAACAATATATGAAAAAAATAATGGAAAGAAAAATAAATAAATCAACACACCATGATATGAGACAAATGTACAACCATATTATTAGACATATTGGCAATTAGTGGGCACAAGATTGTGACGATCAAGTCACTCAAGCAATACAAAACAAGCCTCCACAAGAAAAATATGCCATCACATGAGAAATAGCTTCCATACAAATTCCCTGAGCTAAGACAGTGTATTTTTAGGGCATAAGCTGCTACATAAATATAGATCAATGTATATCTACTATTATATAGCTCAAATAATGATAGGAGTGAAGATCTAGCCTCCTAGACACCTTTCCAAGAGAACCCGAGAAGGGTTTCGGGAAATACACCCAAATACAAATGGTGATCTACATCCCTTGGACTGAAGAGTCACTACAACCTGAAGCTCATGAAAATATAAGGCTTAAATAATGTAGATCTACTATAGATCTCCTCAAGGTTCTCCTCCAATGAAAGGATGAACCCTCCACCTACAGGAAAACACTCTAAAAGAGCCAATAGATACTTCTATGAAATTGCCCTCTAAAATAATGAAATTCCCAGCTGAAACTGCATTGTAAATGATGGGAACATGTTGGCCTAGAACCAAATATCTGAAATGTGCTCAGAATACCTCCTTGTTAATCTCCGAAGAGAATGAATATTTCCTCCTATGAAAAACTAGCTCAGAAAGTGGATTTCTCAACCCTCCACTGCAACACCCTGCAACACAACACAATATTATGCAGAAAATACAGTGTAGCTAAAGAATGAATCTTGGCTAGAATTTTGGATGTGTGGAAATGATATATCAATACTCTCCTAAGAGACCTCTCAAGGAAAGAGGTGGGATTCCTGCTCGGAACACCCGGTGCTAAACAATACAACGATCACAACTAAACAGTTGAAGAATGTAAGAAGTCTAAACATACATATCAAGAATAATAATCATCCCCTCCTATGGCTACCATCCCCTTCCTTATCAACATTGTGAACCTTATCACCTTGGGTCCCACTCATTATGGTTTCCACCATCATGCAATTAATCTCCCTCCAAAATTGCGTTGTCCCACCATTAGTGCCACTCCTCCATAACAACGTTGTTTTATTTGGTCAAATTTTACCTATTATTCATGATCCAACCCCTTTTCACACCTAAGGGTCTTCAATCCATCTTTTATGTGACCTACATTCACACTAGGAGTGTATTTTATTCCTACTAAGGATATTTATGGGTCTCCATACCCTCTTATTCCTCTATCTAAGTGAAAAATCAAAAATTAATATTCCAATTCGTTGTGTGCTAATTTAGGAATATTACAGTCCTCCCCTCCCAAATATTCATTGTCCTCAAGAAAATTTAAGTATAGAACTAAAGAGCCTCTCCTATTCCTCTTGTAGCATCCTCATATGATAAGGTCCTCAAAAGAACAAGACGCTCTCTCATCAATATGTCCTCAAGCTGCTCCTCCAAAGTGTATAAGCAGGTCTTTGGTGAAAATCCCAAATGGCTCTCATCATGAACAAGTGGAACATCCATGGAAGCAACTATATGTGGTCTAGGGGCCTTCTTGAGGCATGGAATCTAAAATATATTGGGAACTTTCATTCCCATGTGAAGCTCCCATCCCCAAGTTATCATCCACAAAAGGTGAGTCACCCTCCAACATGGTAACTCATGAAATATCTCCTCCACCTTAGGCTCCTACAGAGAAGGTGGGATTCATAGATGAATAAGATGGATCAAATCCCACACTATCTCTCTCTCCACTTATGATAAGTGTAGAGCTGCTACTGAATATGGGCTGCAATAATGTTGCCTTCATAAATAAAAAAGGCAATAGGATCCTCAAAGTCCCACTCTTCGGTTCTTGCCCAGATCATCCCATACAAAATGAATATGCAATTAGCAGCATATGGAATCCAAATTAGAGAGTTGCTAAAGGTTTTACATAGTGCTGGAAGGTACCAATAGTCTCTCAAGTAGTCACAACATAGTTGTTCTAACTGCAGATTCAGAATATGATGTGGCAAGTTGTCTTCAAACAATTTTCTAGGTGTGCATATCATCTCATCTACTAGTAAATAGTAATTGACATTGCATATCAACTGAGAAAATAGGGAATAGTACAACACTTTCCCAAAGCCATATAGGAAATGGCTATCTCCATCATATATGTTGGTCCCAAAATGACCATGAAGCTCAAATAGGGGCTTTCCCTCTTGTGGAGCAATGCATTGTATAGTGATGGTAAGAGAATGCAAATACTATGTTAGATAATCAATAAGTGAAAAAACATAATTATTACCATGTACTGAGAGTAAGCTAATAATAAGATCAATGAAAGAGTCCTTCATAGTGGTATGCCATACTCCCATGAAGAGGAATGAACTATGTGTTATGTGAAGATAATTCTTCTTATGCTTGGAAATCTAAATCAAGAAAGTCATGTCATGGTAATAGATGTCCCCACCCACTAATCCATCACTCTCATCTCCTACTTTTTCATCAAGTGCATCATATGTAAATTTATCCTCGAAACACTCCAACAACAAACCCAAGCTCCCAAGTGACAGCGTTGTTGGCCTTTGTGACAAGGCTCTTGTCATCTCATAGCTCCATCCCTTGACACAGCACATGTCAAAGTCATCAATCATAATGCTGCTATATATGGGATATTCCTTCCAAAGTGGAAGTACCTCCTAATCCTCCAAGGCTAAGGAGTATCCCCTTTGCTCCATGATAGTTCCATCACCTACTCCTGCAACATTATGAAAAGTATGGAATGAAATCAATCCATACTCTCCCAAGAACATCCAAAGCAACAACAACTCTTGTTGCCTCCCCACACCATCACCATATAAACTATGGAGCAACAACATGATGGTTGACTTGAGAGATATCACCTCTCCCCAATACACCCGAACTCCTTGCTGCCATATGATGCAAGTGTCATGCCAAGGTCCATCCACCAACCTACTCTTTGAAATAGAAAGTGTCATATGATGACCAAATTATTTCAAGAGTAACCAGTGCAAAATTTCCTCCTACTACCTGGTGTCATAGATCTGCAAGTGACTTTCCAGCCTCTTGCTCATCAACATCACCCATCCAACCAATGGTGATTTTTTATCATCATGACCAAATTTGGCATCCCTCCAATTAATAATACCATCCTCCCAAATCATATTTCTATCTTTGCATTTCAAGGGACGTTGAAATGAAATCTCCTGGAGATCCCCAAATGAAGACCACTCATCAATGACCAAGTTGACCCCATAAGGATCCAAATAGTTTTTAGGCAACAAATTCTCATCAAAATGTGAAGTTCTCATCAAGAAGTATCCATCATAATAATGAAAGATGTCATCCCTCATAAGATTTCCTCCATCAATCATCTGCCCATACAATGTCACACAAGTATAATGGTTATCAGAATGTCCCAATAATAGTTGGGCCCCCAAATCATCACTGCTGCATAATGACATCGCTTCTGATCTCCATAATGGTGCATGTGTTGTCTCAAGATTATGCTCAATGCTAAACACATAGTTCTGCATCTCTCTGCTCAGGACAATATTCATCCCATCCTCCAAAATTCTACATTCCAATGCTAAGAGTGGTATGCAACTCAACAATGATATACTAGGATTACTATATATCTCCTCCTTGAATACATCAAGGGTCCTCAACGCAGTGATAGTCTGCTGCTCCAAATCAACAGTGTACTTTGACCCTAGGTCATGCAAAGTTATATTCCCACAATCCTCCATATGATGTGCTGAAATAACAAAAAGTGGAAAAATATAGATACTTTGGTAACGCTTGGGAACACCTTGTACTGCTACAAGGTTTCCTTCCTCCAGTGTGATGGCTTCCCAAAATACTGATGATGATGGCTGCTCTTCTATGGCTGCATCAACGCTGGTATGAGTCTCCTCCTTCTCATGCATCTCCAGAATAGTGCATGGGACTCCAAATGTCAAGAGATCAAGACCACTTTGCAAAGGTGCAAGTGTTCTTTCTCCTGATTCAAGTGCTCTTGCAGCCAGTGGTGATGAAGGCCTCTTCCCCTCTAATTTCTTCTTGTCAAACTTCTTGATAAACCTTTAAGTAAAATCTGCATATGTAGTCACTTTTGCATGACTCAAATGGCTGAACCACCAAATGTTTTCTTCAACCTCAAGGTGCAGCACTGAAATATCAACAGCTTCTGTTTCTCCCAATGGATACAGTAGGAAGAATGCATCCAACTTCATTCCCCAAGCTCTTGTTGTACAAGTGGATGACCCATCAAATTAAGATAATAAAAATCTATTGCTGCAAGGTCTTATTTCTTCTTTAAGCTGAATGAATTGTGGGAGTGTTAGATTCTCCTTGAAAGCTCTAGGTTGAGACTTATATTCTGAAATATACTCACTTAGAATCTCATGATCTAAGTGTCCTATATCTCCATGCCTTTTGTCTCCTTATTCAAAATAAAAGGGCATAGCATGTTTCTTTGGAGCTCTAAGCAATACCAGATCTTCTTTTTGCTGATAGGAAGTACATGGACCTTCCTCATCCTAAAACCCTAGTGTGTTTTCATTGCTTTTCTCCACTTTTCTTTGCTTGAACTCCTTGGTGAGGTCCCTCTTAGATCTAAAATGAGATGAGATAAAACTCATTATATCCATAATTCTAGGTCTCATTTTCTTCTCTTCTTCTTATAGCATATTGGCTAAAACTCACAGGCTAACCCAAGATTATGCTTTGATACCCTTGTAATATTCCCAAATGGGGAAGAAAAAATATATGAACAAAATAATGAAAATAAAGGTGAATAAATCGACATAGCATGATATGATACAAATGTATAGCCATCTTATTAAACATATCAGCAATTAGTAGGCACAAGATCTTGAGGATCAAGTCACTCAAGCAATACAAAATAAGCCTCCACAAGAAAAATATGCCATCACATGAGAAATAGTTTCCATACAAATTCCCTGAGCTTAGACATCGCATTTTTAGGGAATAAACTACTACATAAAGATATATCAATGTAGATATGCTATTATATAGATCAAATAATTCTAGGAGTGAAGATCTAGCCTCCTAGACACCTTTCCAAGAGAAACCGGGAAGGGTTTCCAGAAATACACCCAAATACAAATGGTGATCTACAGCCCTAGGACTAAACATTCACTAAAACATAAATATCTTGAAAATAGAAGGCTGAAATAATTTATATATTCTATAGATCTCCTCAAGGGTCTCCTCTAATGAAAGGTTGAACCCTCCACCTACAGGAAAACACTTTAAAAGAGCCAATAGATCCTCCTCTGAAACTTCCCTCCAAAATAATGCAATTCCCAGCTAAATATGTGTTGTAAATGATGGGAATAAGTTGTCCTGATGCCAAATATCTGAAATGTGCTCATAATCCCTCCTTTCTGATCTCGCAAGAGAAGGAATATTTCCTCCTATGAAAAAATAGCTGAGAAAGTGGGTTTCTCAACCCTCCACTGCAACACCCTGCAACATAACACAATATTCTACAGAAACTATAGTGTAGATAAAGAATGAACCTTGGACAAAATGTTGGATGTGTGGAAATGATAGATCAATACTCTCCCAAGAGGCCTCTCAAGGAAAGAGGTGGGATTCCCTCTTGGAACACCCGGTGCTAAACAACACAACAATCTCAACTAAACAGCTGAAGAATGCAAGAAGTCTAAACATAAATATCAAGAATAATAATCATCCCCTCCTATGGCTACCATCCTATTCCTTATCAACATTGTGAGCCTTATCACCTTGTGTCCCACTTATTATGGTTTCCACCATCCTGCAATTAATCTCCCTCCAAAACTGCATTGTCCCGCCATTAATGCCACTCCTCCATAACAACGTTGTTTGATTTGGTCAAATTTGACCTATTCTTCATGATCCAGCCCCTTTTCACACCTAAGGGTCTTCAATCCATCCTTTATGTGACCTCATTTCACACTAGGAGTGTCTTTTATTCCTACTAAGGATATTTATGGGTCTCCATACCTCTTATTCCTCTATCTAAGAGAAAAATAAAAAAATAATATTCCAACTAGTTGTGTGCTAGTTTAGGAATATTACAGAATGTAATATTTTTCTTATCCTCCTAAGTTATTTTAACTTGGTGGTAGCCTGAGAATCCATTTGTGATGAGTAGACTTCATTCCCACCTACATTGTCTAATAAGACTTCGTCACTTAAGGGTGTAGGAAATAGATCATGTACACATGTATTGTTCAGGATGTGATAATCAACACATACTCTTATATGTGAGGCATGTTTCTTATTCTGAATGCTCCTCAATTGTGAATATCAATCTAGTCTCTAACATTTTGTATATTTTCTTCTTTACTTTCTCCTTTACTCATGGATTCAACCTATAGGGTCGGTGTTTTAATGGTCTTGCATTCGGTTTAAGAATAGTTATCATCACTCCCAGATCCTCCTTTATTCCTTTTAACTCCACAACTAATGATGGAAACAAATCCTCATACTCAGTTAATATATCAAAGATCTCCTTTATTGTTTGGTCATTGCAATAGTCCCCACTGGATGCTAGATTCAACTTCTATTTTCTTCCTATGTTGTTTTTATTCACCTTAAAAGGCAGCAAATGTGGTCCTTATATAACCATCCCATCTCTAATTCCTCATTCCCATTCTTTCTCCTCAAAATACAAATTCCTTAAGTCTTGTATGTAATATTCTGAAATGGGAAAAGAAGGAATATAGTGCAAAACCATGGAAATAGTAGTGTGAATCATGAAATAAATAATGGAGACCAATATGGAGCTTGTTTATTCATCAGAATAGTAGCAAACATGTATAATATAATGGGCCACAAAGTATACAACAACATAGAACAAGCCTCCAATAAATAAAACCCTCAATAAGAGGTGTTGCAACTATATCAAAATGTCGGAAGATTGCTACAGTGCATTCATTGATCCACTGCTACAGAACATGAGTACACAAAATATGATGGTTTTATATATGCCTCAAAATATACAACTAATACAGATCTAGGTTCCATACAACCTCCAATGAAGAACCCAAAAAGGATTTTTAGCAATACACCAATATACAAGATGGGAACCCAAGCCCTAGGGCTGAAAATCCACTATAACAAATGAACTAGAAAGATGGAGCTGATATGATATGAAAAATAATGTAGCCTCCTTTAATAGATCCTCTAGATGAAAGGTTGATCCTTTCTCTAGAAAACCTCCACCCCAAATGGTGTATTGAAACCACCCTGCAACTCCTCCCTTAAAATAATGCAGTCCAAGACTAAAATTGTGCTATAGGGAAAAATAAATAAGTGGCCTAATACCAAATGCTGCAATAATTCTCAAGGGCCTTCCTCACTAGCCTCCTAATGGAATGAAACCTTCCTCCGCTGAAAAAAAAATCATAAATCACTCAGATCTAGTCTCCACTGCTGCAACCTACAACTCAGCACATCTCTCAACAGAAACTGCGACGTACCACAAGACTGAAGCTTTGGCCTGATGCCTGATTGTGGAATGGTAGTGAAATTCTCTTCCTATGAGGCCTCTCAAGGATATAGGTGGGATTCCCGACCAGGAACACCCTGTGCTAAATAGCACCACAATCTTAGCTAAATAGCTGAAGAAAGTTATATGTCTAAACAGACCATATATTCAGAAATATAAAATACATCAACATTTTGAAATATGGTTTCCATACTCTTCCTTTTATAAGTGATGAGCTTCCTAACCCTAATCCCAATTCATTTATGACACTACTTCCATGCAAATATTCTCCATCTAAAACTTCACTATCCCATAATGAATGCCAATCCTCCATGACAGTGTGGTTGATTTGGTCAAGGTTGACCCAGTCTATGTGTTCCAGCCCCTTTTCACACCTCAGGGTGCTCAGTTAAGCTGCCAATATGCATTACTTTCACATTGGCATTGATTTTATTCATATTAAGGAGATTTATGGATCTCCATATCCTCTTATTCATCAAACAAGAAAGAAAAAACAAAAATTAATATTCCAACTAGCTCATGGCTAATTGGGAATATTATAGTCCTCCCCTCCCAAATGTTGTTTGTCCTCAAGAAACTGAAAGGGTGAGTGCTGCAACTCTTCTCCTCTACCATTGGTGACACCTCCATGTGATAAGCTTCCCTCATAAGCTAAGTGTCTCCCAATCCATCCCTCAATGAAATTCTCCTCCCAAGCTCTTATGAGATGCAAGTGACTCATCCCACAAGGAAGAAATAGATCCAATGAAACAATCATGGTTTGCCCAATTTCCTCCAAGAAACATGTAGCATAATGAACATGGACAATTTATCTTCCAAAGGGCACATCCAATCCTTCCATCCTCCCTCCAATCATTGCCATAAAATGAATAATAACATCATCTATGTGTGGGATCAAAACCAAGTACATATGAATAGAAATATGAAAAAATGGAGGTGGGTCATAGTCCCACTTGTGGAACTAGCGCAGTATATCATCTGACTGCATTAGATAATGATATGATAAGTGGTTTCCCCACCACTTACTTGTTTCCATAACTTTCTCACAAGTTCTAAAAAGGTGAGAAATGTTGGTTCCTTTGGAGTGCACCCAGAGTGGTAAATCATCTCCCTATATCTTCCTAGGGAGTGGCCATATTCAACAATGTTTATGGCCCAACTTTGGCCATGAAGTTTATATGGAAGATTGCTCCTTGTTAGGTCCCTATATTACTAGTATCGTCCCTTATTGTTATTATTGTAACCCCATTATTGTTATTATTGTACCCTTGTAACCCCCATTTTGTTATTATTGTGCCCTTAAATTATTATCATAGGTTGGCTAGGGATTATATCAGGCTCCACTAGGATTACATTATGGCCCCATGGACTCCTATATACAGAAAGGAGGTTTTGTAAATTGTATCATCCAAGAATTATTCATTTATGTAATGTATTGGAGGTTTCCCCCTTGAAGCAGCTTATTTCTAAGGTGTTGATATCTCTTTTCTTCTATTTTTGAGCTGGTTACACAACATTTGGTATCAAAGCTTTGGATTCTAGGGTTTTGCTGCTCCAAACAGGTCATTGTGGAATTTTTTCTATAACTTTTTTTCTACGAAGTTTCAGAAGCTGAAATTTTTAGGGTGCGAAGCCGAAATCCTGAGGAACATCATCAAAAAAATTTAGAGCTTGGTTCGCAATATTTTTGGAGATATGATCTATGGAAGTTAGGTCTTTTTTCAGGCTCCTAAATAGGTCATCATGGAATTTGTGCTATATATTTTTTTCTATGAAGTTTCAAAAGTTGAAATTTTTAGGGTGTGAAGCAGAAATACTAAGGAAATATTCAAAAAAATTTAGAGCTTGGTTCGCAATATTTTCGAAGATATGATCTGTGGAAGGTAGTGCTTTTTCAGGCTCCTGAATTTCATCTCAAAGAGGTGATCGTCGGAAAATATTCATAACTCTCTCTCTAAGCATCGGATTGCAGTGCTGTAAAAATTGGTCACAATTACACATAATATAATTTCTTGGCTATAAATTCCAGAGCCGAAGGATGAAACAGTGACACGTGGCAAATCATACAAGTTCGCTCTACTGAACCAGTCCATAATTAGGTCATTGTGGGAGATTGGACACAACTTTGTCTTGGAGAATCCAAATCAGGTCAGACCTGTGGCATTCGAAAGATAATTCAGAGGGATACATCGGTACCAAAATTCAAATATTGAAGTGCTGCAATCATAGAGATAATCCAATTTCAATATCGAGCTCCTCAAAAGCAAGAAAAAGGTGTGTATTTTTTTCCGAATTGCATAAGTCTTGTTTGAAGAATCAATTTGAATTGATTCCAAGGGAATATTGTAGAATAGATATTAGTATTGGATTCTAAAATATGCCTTGTAAAGATAATTCAACACCCATTAAGCCTTTAGAAGGCTCTACTATGACTCATGAAGATGAAAAATTGCAACATGATCTATCAAAATTACAAGAGCAAGTGCAAAAAATTTCACTCTCGCAAAGAGCAACAAAAAATGAAATGGAAGTTTTGAAGAAAGGCGTGGAAGCGAAGATGGACAGTTTGAAGAAAGGCATCGAAGCTAAGATGGATGACATGGAAGCTGGCATGGAAGCTAAGATGGATGACATGAAAGACAACATGGAAAACATGAAGAATGATCTAAAAGCAGACATGGAAGGTTTGACAAAGTTGATACAAGAAATGTTTCCTAATGGTGAAAAGATAGTAGAAGAACCTCATGATGAGAACACAATAAATGTTAATCGTGATTTCATAAAATATAATGTTGGTGGGAAGAACCACCATATTCCAAAAATGGATATGAGGAAGTTTGATGGAAAGGATCCTGTAACATGGATACTATAGATGGAGCAATATTTTGATCTCCATAATGTGAAAAACACACAAAAGGTACACATTGCAACTTTACATTTAGAACAAAATACATTTGTATGGTATCGATGGCTTTGCTCTCGTAAAGAAATTGTCACTTGGTCAATTTTTATGGAGAAAACGATAGCACATTATGAGGATACAAAGAGCAACACCTTCTTTAGCCAATTGAAAATCTCAAACAAAAGGTTTTAGTGGGGCAGCACATTGAGGACTTCCAAAAATTGAATATAAGGGTAATTGATATTCCAGAGGAACACAGGATCGATCTCTTCATAGGCACTTTAAAGGATAACATCCAACATGATGTTCGCATTTTGGAACATGATTCATTGGAGAAGGCATTCAGGTTGGCAAGAAAAGTTGAATGTAAAATTATGGCGACAAGGAAGCCTACCACTCAATTATATAAAGAAGGAAGTGTTGTTATGCCTAGATTTCCACAACTTACAAGGTTGACACCACAACAATTGGAAGAAAAAAGTGAAAAAGGGATTTTCTATAGTTGTGATATAAAATACACTAAAGGTCATAAGTGTGTTGAGAAGAAATTATTTTACATAGATTGTGAAGAGGAAGAAGAAAATGAACAAGAAGAGGATATACACCAGGAACCAGCCCTAGAAGAGGAAGAAATGAATCCGACCATATCGTGTAATGCATTGGCAGGAATTACCACTCCTCAAACTCTCTATATAGAAGGATATATCAAGAAGAAAAAGGTAATAGTGTTGATTGATTTAGGTAGCACCCATAATTTAATTCATTGTAAGGTAGCCAAGGAATTAAATTGTTTCCTATACCCAGCACCAGAATGTCAAGTGATGGTTGCAAATGGAGGAACTATAAATTTCTCTGGAAAATGCCATAATATCAAGCTAACCATGGGGGAATATGTATTGAATAGTCCAATGCTTTCCATTCCTATGGGAGGTGCTGATGTTGTACAAGGAGTACAATGGTTACAATCTTTGGGGACGGTAGCTTTTAATTTTCAAGAAATTTTCTTGAAATTTTTTTCAGAAGGAAAGGAAGTTGAATTACGAGGTATTGCAGGGAAGCCAGGAAGGATAATAAGCTCTAATGTCATGACAAAGCTTCTAAAGAAAGAACAACAAGGTGTAATTGCACAATTATGCTCACTAGAAGTTCCAACATCAAAATCATCTATTTCTGCAGATCTCCAACAAGTCTTGGACAATCATTCCAAGGTGTTTTAAACTCCCAAAGGACTCCCACCTATTCGTGATCATGATCATGCTATTCATTTGATTCCAGGAAGTGTTCCTCCAAACATCAGGCCTTATAGATATCCTTACATCCAAAAGAGCGAAATTGAACGTATGATTGCAGAAATGTTAGAGGTGGGTATAATTCAACCTAGTCAAAGTTCTTTCTCTGCTCCTGTAGTATTGGTACACAAGAAGGATGGATCATGGCGCATGTGTCCAGATTATAGGGAGCTCAATAAGCTCACCATTAAAGATAAATTTCCTATTCCTGTGATTGATGAATTATTGGATGAATTACATGGAGCAATTTATTTTACCAAGTTGGATCTTCATTCAGGATATCATCAAATTAGAATGAAGACTGAATATATTCCAAAAAATCATTTCAAACTCATGAGGGTCATTATGAATTTTTGGTCATGCCTTTTGGCCTTACCAATGCACCTTCTACATTTCAAGGGTTGATGAATTCCATTTTCAAACCCTTCCGGAGAAAATTTGTGCTAGTACTTTTTGATGATATACTAATCTATAGCAGGTCTTAGAAGGGTCATGTTGAACATGTTGACAGGGTGCTCAAACTATTGCAGGAGAAACAATTATATGCAAAAACATCCAAATGTTTCTTTGGAGTACAAGAGGTGGAATATCTGGGTCATATTGTATCTCACGAGGGTGTTAAAGTAGACCCTAACAAAATTAAAGCCATTAAGAATGGAAAGTCCCCACAACCATAAAGCAGTTGCGAGGATTTCTCGGGTTAACAGGGTATTATCGCAAGTTTGTTAAGAATTATGGGAGAATAGCAGCACCTCTAACAACATTATTGAAGAAAGATGCATTTTCATGGACTCCTGAAGCAACTAAGGCCTTTGAACGTCTTAAAGAGGCAATGTGCCTAGCACCTGTCTTAGCTACACCAGACTTCACAAAAACCTTTATTGTGGAATGTGATGCCTCAGGAAATGGAATTGGTGCAGTTTTAATGCAGGAAGGAAGACCCATTGCTTTTGAGAGTCGTCCAATCAAAGGAAAGTATTTACAGAAACCTATTTATGAGAAGGAAATGTTAGCAATACTGCATGCACTAAAGAAATGGAGAACTTACCTAATGGGAAGACACTTCAAGGTAAAAACTGATCAAGATAGTCTTAAACACTTTTTGGAACAAAGACTATCTTCAGAAGAGCAGCAAAAATGGGTCACAAAGATGTTGGGTTATGACTTTGAAATAATATACAAAAAAGGAAAGCTTAATGTTTTTGCAGATGCACTCTCAAGAAAGAATGAAGAGGTGGAAGCATTGCTTTGTGCCATTTCTATTATCCAACCAGATTGGATAACCAAAGCAAGAGATGAATGGAAGAAGGACAAAGATGTATGGACACTCATTCAAAAGTTGCAGCAAGATCCTAGTACATCTAATAAATTTAGTTGGAAAAATGATTCCTTATGGTACAAAGATCGCTTATATATTTGTAAGAATTCCCAACTAAAACAAAAGATTCTTCTGGAATTGCACACTTCTCCTTTAGGAGGACACTCAGGATTTTTAAAAACTTACCACAGGGTGAAGAAAGAATTTTTTTGGGATGGTCTTAAATCTGATATTCAAAAGTTTGTGGCGGAATGTTTGGTTTGCCAGCAGAATAAAGTGGAGACAATTAAGACCCCGGGACTTCTACAACCTTTATCCATTCCACGTCAACGTTGGGAGGAGATTTCAATGGATTTTATCACAGGTTTACCGAAGTCCGAAGGCAAGAATGTCATCATGGTGGTAGTTGATAGACTTACCAAGTATGCACACTTTTGTGCATTATCTCATCGATTTAAAGCAAGTACAGTTGCTACTACATTTATGGATAGAATTCAAAAGCTACATGGAAGCCCAAGGGTTATTGTGAGCGACAGAGATCCCATTTTTACCGGAAATTTTTGGATGGAGTTATTTTCTTGTTTGGGTACTCAATTAGCTCATAGCTCATCTTATCATCCTCAATCTGATGGTCAAACTGAGATAGTAAATAAATGTTTGGAAGGATATCTTCGTTGTTTTGTATATGATAAACAAACATAATGGGTCAAGTGGTTACCTCTCGCTGAATGGTGGTATAACACTTCCTTCCATATTGCAGCAAAAATGACCCCATTTATGGCACTTTATGGATATCATCCACCATCCATCACATCATCTTTAAGGGAAAATTCGAAGGTTCAAGCAATGGAAGATCACATCAAGCATCAGCAAGAAGTTCTCAAACTCTTAAAGGATAACCTGAATTTGGCACAAAATTGAATGAAACAATAGGCAGATCAACATCGCAGCAAGAGAAGTTTTGACGTAGGAGATGGGTATTTTTACGGCTACAACCATACAAACAAATGTCCCTCAAGCAAGCTAAGAAGGATAATAAATTATAACCAAAGTACTTTGGTCCTTACAAGGTGTTGCAAAATATTGGTACTATGGCATACAAATTGGAGCTTCCTGCTTCTTCGCGAGTGCATCCAGTTTTCCATGTTTAATTCTTAAATAAGGTTATAGGTGAAAATCTTCCAGTTCAAACAATATTGCTAGAACTTGATGAGGAAGGAAAATTCATATTGGAACTTGAAGTGGTCACGGAAACAAGAACTTGACAGCTATAGAATCGATCAATTTCAGAGTATCTCATCAAGTGGAAGAACTTACCCACTGAAGATTCTACATGGGAGGATGAGAATTTTATACAGAAGCACCCAGAGCTACTCAAGCATTGAGGACAACAATTTTTTGAAGGAGATGGGCATGTTAGGTCCCTATATTACTAGTATAGTCCCTTATTGTTATTAGTGTAACCCCCTTATTGTTATTATTGTACCCTTGTAACCCCCATTTTGTTATTATTGTGCCCTTAAATTATTATTGTTAGGCCAGCTAGGATTGCATTATGGCCCACTAGGATTACATTATTGCCCCATGGACTCCTATATATAGAAAGGAGGTTTTGTAAATTGTATCATCCAAGAATTTTTCATTTATGTAATGTATTGGAGGTTTCCCCCTCGAAGTGGCTTATTTCTAAGGCATTGATATCTCTTTTCTTCTATTTTTGAGCTGGTTACACAACACTCCTCCTTGGAGCAATGTCATGCACATACATGGCAAAGGAGTGCAAATAATAATCAAGTGAAACATCATGCATATAAACATGTTCCTTACCATAATTTCTGCTCATACAAATGGAGTGGTCTAGAGATCGATCCCCTCTCATTCCTAAAGAGGAAAGAGGTGGTTGTGAGAACTCCTCCATAGAGTTATGTATCTCTTCCATCTCCACATGGTCCATGCATCTCCTCAAATTCTGATATATCTCCTCTTCATAGCCTTCCCAAGTGTATCCCTCCATGATGGTGTTGTAGGCTCTCATTGAATAAGTATGGCTGAAGAGAAAATAATTATGTGCTGCTTGTAGCAACTTCTCCTTGAACTTGGAAGCTCTATACAAGAAGATCTTACCATGATAGTAGATGACCTCATATTTGACTGCATATCCCTCCTCTTGTAGCTGGTCATCAAGTATTATGCAAGTAAAAAAATCCTTGGAATAATCCACCAATAGATGGGATTTCCAATATGGATCTACTCTCCAAAGTGAAAGCATTGATGATCTATCACATAAAAAATATATCATATGGTTGTCCTCCTCTTTGGCATCTCCCATGCCAAAGTCTCATGTTGGAAGGTTTTTGTCATCCCCATGTTGCTCCTTTCTCAGCGCAAAATCTGAAATGAGAGTGGGTAATGATGATGTTGGGAGAATGTCTCCCTCCTCCTTGAGTCTACCCAAGACACTCAGCACTGTACCATGACCTCCCAATGCCCCCAGTCCTCCTGGATCTATGGGTGGTGCATCATGATGTGAGACATTCCTCACCAAATTCTGATCGGGTGGCATCCCAGTTGGTTTGCCACAAAACAATAATTTCCCATGGGCCAAATTCATGTGCATAATATATGGGATTGTTAGGTCCTTTCTTCCATTTCAAAAATCCATCTATTTCTTCTATGTGGAAGTTGTATGTAAGGGATATGTATGAATGCCCTTAATCATCTGATTTTTTCCACTCTTTCTATCCACCCATTCCATCTAGAAAGTCTCCCAATATTTGGTCACCTTCCCCAAAGTAATCAACCACTACACACCCAATATCACATTAGTGTCAAGTATGTCAACCACAAAGAAGTGATCGGTCAATGTATATGTCCCCATGGTGACAGAAAAATATGGAACATAATGCATGCACTGCATAGTTCTAGATCCTGGGACCAAAACATAAAATCCCTCAAAATCATCAGTGGGTATTGCCCTCCTCTTCACTAGTTTGGCATCAATAAAATTGTGGGTAGCCCCACTATCAATCAAAACAAAAACCCTTTAATCTAAGATGGAACCTCAAACCCTCAAGGTCAAGTTCTTGGGTACTCCTCTCAATGATGCAAGAGTCCCTCCAATGGAAGAAAATGCTCCATCCCCACTTCTTGATGGTGGTGGATCATCTCCTGTTATGTCAACGTTGTGACTTATTTCTGGTTCTTCTTCTTCTTCCTCCTCATCATCTGAGAAGACCTCTATATAGTGTACCTTCCCTGCTGCACATCTATGTCTGGGTGCCGATGATTCTTGGCATGTGAAGCAAATATTCCTTCTCCTCAAATCTCTTCGGACATCATCACTAAGAGATGTTTTATTTTGGCTCTCTTTTGAGAAAGGAGCCTTCTCTTATTTCCCCTTTGATGGAAAAGAGGGTTTTTGCTAAAATGTTTCCTTTTCTTTTGGAAAGGCATCTTGTAGATCTCTAGTCCTTTCAATGACATCTTGAAGGGTAGTGGGATTGGCAGAATTAAACAACCCATGAAGAGGTTCTACTAACCCATAAATAAACATATATACCCTTCTTGTTGTAGATAAATCAACAACCATGACAGAAAGTTTTAGAAAATCAGAAATATAAATTTCTGGATTACCTGATTGTTTGAGTTTTACTAGCCCCGTGAAAGGTGCCTTTGGGTCTCTTCTATCAAACCTCTCCACCAACCTCCTTGTGAACTCTGAATATGCAGTCACATTGGCATTACCCAATGTATACTAGCCATGAACCCACCAATCATGTGCCTCACCCTCAAGGTGCAACGCTGCTATCTTGATGGCCTCCATATTTGGTACTTTGTTCAACTCGAAGTAGTCATATATGGGCATATGACTGCATTGTGCATCGTGATGTGTGGCTGCATGCTCACACTCATCATATTAAAATATAGAGTTTTCTTTAGGTTCAAACTCTCTTGGAGATTCTCTATTCATCTCCCTCCTTAACTTCTTGAGATCTCCTTGAATGCTCTGCAAAGTTTGAGAAAGAAACTTTGAAAGTCTCTCCTCCTTTCTTCCTCCAAATAATGGAGTCTTCTTCTTGTATTTTCTGTTCATATTTTCTTTTTCTTGTATTCTTGATAGCATATTGGCTGAGATTCCACAGGCTAAGCCAGGATTATGCTCTAATACCACTGTAATATCCCAAAATGGGGATGAAGCAATACATGAACACAAAACTGGAGAAGCAATGATAAATAGACTCATAAAATGTAAGAAGATCATATAGCCATCATATTAATGTTACAGAAAAAAAAATTATACAAGATCTTGAGGAAATTATCACTCAAGTTAGGCAATACAGGCCTCAAGAAAACATGCACATGAAATATGAAGTATACTGCTACAAAGAAAATACCCAAGGCTATGACAACGCAATTTTATTAGAGATAAATACTACTGAGAAGTTTCAATACAAAAATATACAAATATAGGGCCCACAAAATGTTGGGAGTGAAGATATAGACTCCCAAACTCAATTTCAAGGAAATCCAGAAATGATTTCCTGAAATATGCAAAAGTGGAAAAATGTCGGAGTTGTAGTCCCAAGACTGAGTAGCAGCTGCAACTCAAGAACTGGATGGATATGGCTGAATATGATGCATAAAATTAATAATTAAACCTCCTCTAATGTATCTTAAAAGTGAAATTTTTATCCTAACACTAAATATCTCACCCTCCAACAATCACTACAAACCCTTACTGCAATTGCACACTGAAAATAACACAATCAAGGAGAGGGACTGTGTTGTAGGATAAAGGAGGCCAAGTGCCAAGATATGAAATCTACCCCAAAGGTTTCCTCACTGATCATCCAAAGTAAATAATGCTTCCTCCTCTGAAAAATAAGCTTCGGAAGTGGTGTAGTGAAACCTCCACTGCAACACCCTGCAACACAACGTTATACTTCAGAAGAAATAACATTGTAGCTGAAGGAGGTGGCTTGGCCTTAATCCTGAATGTGGAGAAATGAAGTACAAGATTCCTCAAGAGGCCTCTCTTGAAAGGAGAATAAATTCCTAAATAGTAATGCCTTGTGCTAAACAACAAAGCAATCTCAACTAAATAGTTGAAGAAAGTAGAATAGTCATGCAGACCACAATATCAATAATCCATAACATGTATTCATATGGATGCCTTGACCTCATTTTATACAAATGGAAGCTCTCTCACCTTGGGTCCCACTCATTAGGGTTTCCTCCACCAAGGAATCTTCCTCCCACTATCTCTGCGTTGTCTCAAAAGATGAACTCCACCTCCTATCCCAGCGTTGGTGATTTGGTCAAACTTGACCTTGTCCATATGAAAATGCTCCTTTTCACACATGAGGGTGTGCAATCCAGCTCTTATGACTATCCCTTTTCACACTATGAGGTATTTTATTCATATTTCTGAAATTTATGGGCCTCCTTACCCATTTATTCATCTCCTAAGTGAAATCAACAAAAATCAATATTCCTATTAGCTACATGATAATTTTGGAATATTACAGTCCTCCCCTCCCAAATTTTTCTTGTTCTCAAGCAACTGCAAGGATAGAACTGAAGAACCTCCTCTTCTTCCCCTGTACCATCCTTATATGATAAAATCCTCCAAGGATCAAGATGTTGTCTCATCAATATATCTCCAAGTTGCCCCTCCCAATTATGCAAGCTAGCTTTTGGTGTGCATCCCAAATTTCTATCATCATGTAAAATATCCATGGAGGCAACAATGGGTTGTCTAAATACCTTCATGAGGCATGAGTTATGATATACATTGGGATATACCACCCCCATATGAATCTCCCATCCCCAAGATATCATCCATACAAAATGAGTTACCTCCCAACATGGCAACTCTTGAAAATCCTCCTCCACCTTGGGCTCCTGCAATGTAGGTGGGTTGAATAACTGAACATGGTAGAAAAAATAGCCTACCCCACACTATCCTCTTCTCCACTTATGATAATTGTAGAGTATCTGTTGATCTTGGGCTGCAATAATGTTTCCTTCAAGAGGCAAGATGAAGACTAGATCTCCAAAGATATCCTCCCCAAATTTGTGAATCATGCTGGCCCAAACAATCCCATATGTGATTGATAGGAAATCACCACAATATGGCATCCAATCAATCCCATGGCCCACCTCATAAGGAAGGAAGTGTTTTAATGTATTTGCCATATCATCTCCCATGCTCCCCTTAGAAAATGTAATTAAAAAAGTGTGGGAAATCTCTTCCCCCAAGGACACATCTAGCCAATGTGTCTCTCCCCCAATCATGGTCCCAATAGAAATAGGAACAACATCAACAAATGGAATTATGATTAACATCATGCTAGATGCCATATGTAATAAGGGAGAAGGACAATGGTCCCTCAAATGCAACCAACATAGTTTGACTCTCAACTGCAATGGAGAATGACATGATGTGTGGTTTCACAACCACTTTCTTGCTGCCCCACTCTCCTCACAATTTTGGAGAAAGTGTATGGTGTATGGTGCAAAGTGAGCATGCTATACATAAGATATAATCTCCCCAAGACCTTCTAGGGAGTGGCCATCACCCAAACTACTTATGGCCTCAAATAGACCATGAAGTATAGAAGAAAGAATGCTGCTCCTTGGAGCAATGTCTTACACATATATGGTTAAGGAATGCACATATTCATTATAAAAATCATCATGCAACAAAAAAATATCCTTACCATATGCTTTGCTCATGCAAATGGAGTGGCTCATAGGTAAATATCCTCTCATCCTCAAAGAGGAAAGAGGTGGTTGTGTTAACTCTTCTAAAGAGTTATGCATCTCCTCCATCTCCACATAATCCATGCATCTCCTCAAATGCTGAAATATCTCCTCCTCAAAGATTTCCCAAATGTAGCCTTCCATGATGGTGTGGTATGCTCTTATAGAATAAGTGTGGTTGAAAAGGAAATCTTCATGAGTTGTTTGTAGTAACTTATCCTTGAGCTTGGAAGCTGTAGACAAGAAGATCCTACTATGATATTAGATGACCCCATCTCCGACTGAATATCCCTCCTCATGCAACTAGTCATCCAATATCATACAAGTAAAAATATCCTTGGAATAATCCACCAATAGCTGGTATTTCCAATATGGATCTATCCTCCATAGTGACAGCGTTGATGATCTATCAAAAATAACATATGTCACATGGTTGTCCTCCTCTTTAACATCTCTCATGCCAAAGATGAAAGTTTTAAGGTTGCTATCCTTCCCCTACCACTCCTGCCACAACATAGAATCTGAAGTGAGAGTGGGTAATGATGATTTTGGGAGAATATATCCCTCCTCCTTGAGTCTACCCAAGGCTCTCAGCTCTGTAAAATGACCTCCCAAGGTCTCCACTCCTCATAAATCAATGACTGGTGCCTCAAAATGTGAAGCATCTCTCATCATCTGTTGATCTGGTGGTCTCCTTGGTTAAATGTCTCCATGCAATGAGACATCAACATCATGAGTAGACTGCATATATGAATGGATAGACTTGTCCCTTCCTTCACTATGCAATCCATTCTCCCTCTTCTATGCATCAACCCTCTGAAATAGATAGGGGTGTGTTCTCCTCATCAAATGATGTTGATCTGCATGGTTTCACAATCTGTCAAAAATGACACATGTTGATCATGGGTTTTTCTTTGATCTCCACATATTAGATCCTGGGGAATTCTTTGCAATGATACAATAACCCCTCTAGTTGGAGCATGTTCTCCCTCTACCTCTGCATGAGGTTCTACATCTACTCTAGACATGACAACGTTTTTTCCCTCAACTGTTTCTTCCTCTTCAATATGCATGGGAAACCTCCCAAGAATTGGATCCTCTAAAGGGATCTCCATGCCCTCTTGTTCAAGAATATAAGATAGAGGTCTTGCCTGTAGAAAAAATTTATGCAAGATATCAGCCTCCTCATTGGTTTTCTGAAGTGGAGTTGAGTTTATAGTTTCCTCCAACATATGCAAATTTTTTGTTTATTTTGGCTTGTTTGGTTTCACCAAACATGTCTTAGAAATTTTTCCATCAAATATTTCTACTACCCTCTTAGTGAAATTTTCATAAGAAGAATTATTTACATTTTTCAAATAAAAATACTCAAATATCCACCATGCATAGGCCTTACCTCCAAAATGCAGTGCTGCAACTTTGATGGCTTCATCTTCAGAAATTTGGTGCTGCTGCAAGTAGGTGTCTAGCTCCTCCACCCAAGCCCTAGCTGAACATGTAGGTGCACCATCAAAAGTAGATAGGAAAAATCTACTCCCATTATGTTGCTTGCCTCTGTCCACCTTGATCTTGAAAAACTCTGGGAAAGTGATATGATCTCTAAAATTCTCAGTTTGAGATTCATATTCTTGTAGTAAATCACTAAGAGTTTCCCTCTTAGGAATTCCTTCTTCTTTTATCTATCTCATAGAAAATATAGGCATATGACTGTGTTATGCATCATGATGTGTGGCTGCATGCTCACACTCAACATATGAAAATCTAGAGTTTGCTTTAGGTTCAAACTCTCTTGGAGATTCTCTATTCATCTCCCTCATTAACTTCTTCAGACCTCCATGAATGCGCTACAAAGTTTGAGAAAGAAACTTTGAAAGTCTCTCCTCCTTTATTCCTCCAAATAATGAAGTCCTCTTCTTGTATTTTTTGTTCATCTTTTCTTCTTCTTGTATTATTTATAGCATATTGGTTGAGATTCCACAGGATGAGCCAAGATTATGCTATGATACCATTGTAATATCCCAAAATGGGGATGCAGCAATACATGAACACAAAACTAGAGTAGCAGTGATAACTCAACTCATAAAATGTAAGAAGAGAACATAGCCATCATATTAATGTTACAGCAGAAAAATGTATACAATATCTTGAGGAAATAATCACTCAAGTTAGGTAATACAAGCCTCAAGAAAGCATGTACATGAAATATGAAGTATACTGCTACACAGAAAATGCCCAAGGCTATGACAGCGCAGTTTTATCAGAGATAACTGCTACTGAGAAGTTTAAATACAAAAATATACAAATATAGGGCCTGCACAATGTTGGGAGTGAAGATCTAGACTCCCAAACTCAATTTGAAGACAATCCGGAAAGGATTTCCTGAAATATGCAAAAGTGAAAAAATTCCAGAGTTGCAGTCCCAAGACTGAGTAACAGCTGCAACTCAAGAACTGGATGGAGATGGCTAAATATAATGTGTAAAATGAATAATTAGACCTCCTCCAATGGATCTTCCATGTGAAAGGCTCATCCTAACACTGAATATCTCACCCTCCAACAATCACTACAAACCCTTACTACAATTTCACACTCAAAATAATGCAGTCAAGGAGAGGGATTGTGCTGTAGGAGAAAGGAAATATGTTGGCCAAGTGCCAAGGTCTAAAATCTACCCCAAAGGCTTCCTCACTGATCCTCTAAAGGAAATAAGGCTTCCTCCTCTAAAAAATAATCTTCGAAAGTGGTGTTGTGAAACCTCCACTGCAACACCCTGCAACACATCGTTATACTTCAGCAGAAATAACGTTGTAGCTGAAGGAGGTAGCTTGGAATTAAGCCTGAATGTGGAGAAATGAAGTAAAATATCCCTCAAGAAGCCTCTCTTGAAAGGAGAAGGAATTCCTAAACATGAATGCCTTGTGCTAAACAACAGAGCAATCTCAACTAAACAGTTGAAGAAAGCAGAATAGTCATGCAGACCACAATATCAATAATACATAACATATCTTCATATGGCTGCCTTGCCCTCGTTTTATACAAATGGAAGCCCTCTCACCTAGGGTCCCCTTCATTATGGTTTCCTCCACCAAGGAATATTCCTCCCATTATCTTTGAATTGTCTTAAAAGATGAACTCCACCTCCTATCCCAACACTATTTATTGGGCCAAAAATTGTAATCTACGAATAAATCACGCTTCCCTAGGTAGATGTTAGCCTATAAAAACAGGTGAAATACTATACTACGATTTCTCCTAACTCATAATAGATACACATAGAGGATTGGATGCTTACTTGTTTCAGTCACTTCCAAATGGCTGATTTCTGTCGCTTCCACTACAGCTTCAAATTCAAGCAGTTTTGTTGGCTGAATGCTTCCTACAATAAAGAACACTGAAACAATAGAAGATGCAATAATATAAATATCTATTCAAGCTAGTTAGCTAAATCAATTAAGCATAAACTACATTCATCAACCAAGATCTTACAATATGGAAAATCAAATTAAACATAGATGCATGTAGGGAAAAACAAGAAGTACTCTTTATTGATGATAGAAGGAGAGGTTACAACCTACTGACTGATTTTAAGTGACCTTCCATTAGAGTTCCCAAGTCTCATCATAGCATAAATCTCTCTTGCAGCAGCTCCACAAATCAAACTCTCTATTGAAAATTCTCCAGCATTTCTCTACCCAAATTCTTCCTCCTTAAACACTTAGATTTGTGTTCAATTTATAAATTAAATGTAGGTTGTTTTGTAATAAATAACATTTTAAAAATAGGCAAGACATGTTTCCAACCGTGTAGATTTCAAATGGACACTTGGATCTGAAGCTTTACACATGTGAACCCTTCTAGAAGACACTGGCCAAGTGGAGATTTCGGAACAATGAGAATTTCGCTCCCAATGTAACCAACACACCTTTGAATTTTGGGAACTTCTCTACAGAGCATCCTTGAATGGGGCTTCCTACATATGCAATGCACTTAGGCTCCTTAGATCCTGTGTTGGTGAGCTCTCATATGTTGAATAATAAGCTTCAAACCATGGAAACCCTTTTCTGATGAAAGTCTTGTTTAATTTTTGTTGTTTCTTTTCTTAGGGCATATAGCAACTTGAGATGTTAGGGAATTATAGACCCTTGATCATTGGTCCTAGATATGATGCCCAGTTATCTAGGTCATTGGGAATGGTGCCCAAATTGACCTATAACAATTTCCCCCTAAAGCATGAGATCCAAATAATAAGAACATTTGATTGAGATGCTTTACACTGTGATGAGTCTGGAAACAAAGAGGAATGGTCACCTGCATCAATATTAAAATACATTACATCATGATATATCCTCTATTGATCATAATTGTTGAGGGTAGATATTCCCATAGTCAGCACATAAAACAATATAATAACATGTAAATAATTCAGAAAGTCATCTACATTGGAATGTTGCCCAGATTCAGACACGCCTACAGATATAGGCCCATGTTTGGATGATAATCTGTATGTAAGGTCACCGTACATATGATGTGTACAACAATCCTAAAATCACAGCCCGAATGGTTGAAACTAGATACGGGGTCTTCTTATCTCATTCACTCGATCATTCGGGTACAAGTCTAGCCATGCGAATATATGATTTGTCGTCGAACATGGAAAGACGTCGTTTGATAACCAACCAATGATGTGATATGTTAAAAAATGTGAGAGAACCACCATTAATGTAAATGGCCCTCAAGGTACTGTAGTACATTTCGTAAGGAGTGAATAGATGATTTGATGTCGAACACCAAACAAAATCTTTCAGTCAAAAGTACAGAAGCGAGGATCTTTCCGATGCTGTAACAAGGCTCATGGTACTAGAATACGATGTTTCTAAGTGAACTTCCTGGAAATTGATTTTTTGTCAACAGGAAGTCACCTTATTGCAAAACAGGAATTATTGATTTCTAGGACAAGGGTATGACTTGATATAGCAATTTTCGGGGATGACGGTCATGAAAATGAAGGTTTATGAGTATTGCAGATGGATGAGTTCTTAATCACTGTATGACTTCTCTTGAACATATTGGCGACACTGTGATGAGTTGGCAGCAATGACCCAAAATCAAAGTGAAGGTATGATGAACCATAGGTGTGAATGAACTGTCAAGATGATTACCCAACCCAAATAGTCACGAACATGGAGTGAAAGAAGTGTCATGTTCAAGAGTGACTTGCTACCAAAAAGAAACTTTACTTTCTTTTCCCAAATTTCCCCCCGTCATTTGTTGACCAGTACCTCTTTATTTTTTCACAAACTTGAGGAGGATAACATTTTCTTGATCTATAATTCAACCCTTCGGGCGAATAAAGTATCACTATTTAATAATTTAATAAGTCTAGTGATGAATGAAACTCAATTCTTGCCATGATTGACAAGCCCAACGCTATTTTATGTTTTAACGAGCTTAACGACAGTGATAGCCCGATCCTTTTCATGTTTAGAGAATCTGAAAAAGAGGACGAAAGAGGACTCCAAAAGTACTTTTTCGTAAATTTGTCTCTTAGATCCGAAAAATTGTAAAATAATATCTGAAAGAACCTCTTTGGTCATGTTTAACCAAGGTATTCCTTTTTTGTAAATAATCCATCTCAGTAGGGAAAAGGGTTAAACTTATACTGAGTAGATATCAATTCATTTACTTTAACAAGCTCGAAATGACAAGCGCTTGGAAATCTTTTCACATTATCAGAGTCTAAAAAGAGCTGAAAGAGGACTCTAGGGGTTCTTGTTTCGTTGTTATCAAATCTCGAAAAAGAGATAAAAGTGCACCTCAAATCATTTTTCCTTTTTATCAAAGCTCGAAAAATAAGGAGAAAAATTATGCTTTGTGGTGAAGTCATTCTCTAAATAAATCTGCATGACTAATCTATTTTTCAGTTGTATTTCCTGTTCAGAACAACATCAAATGGATTAAAAATACATGTTTCATGATAAAAAAATAATACAACTATAGTCATAGCAATAAATTTAACTTGCAAACAATTAAATGACTATAAAATCAGTTTCACTATTCATTTTTACCATTCCATAGTTACCATTTGCATTTTGGAGCTCTGAACCTGATTTTTCTCCCAAACTCAGTCATTGATTGTGGCCATTTCAGTGGATGGATTTCATTTCTGTTTGATCCGGGTTAGTAGCATGAACCTCCTCTTTCTTTCAATATTCATTTCATTACCATTCCTTGCAGTTTTTTAGGGTTTTGAGGCCCCCTAGGGTAAATTCTGCCCAAATTGAGGGCAATGCACCCTTGAACATCGAAACCTGCATTGCATATCAGGTACAGTGAAGTGTACCTTCATGTGCAACGCATTGTCTCAGCCCAAGAAGTGCGTTGGGTGCAGTTGAATTTTTTGGTTTTCATGTTGTGTCCAAAATTTGCCTAGTTTTTTGCAATGAATGGTATATAATGGATCTTATGGTTGATTTTCAGGTTTCCATTGGATTATAATGATGATTACATGGAGAGAATGAGAACATTAAGAACAAGATATGATCGCCTTGAATGATCTGGGTTCTGTAAGAGCTTTAAGAGATTGCGGGCTACTTAAGTACTTCAAATTGTCAGGAATGAGGCAAAAAATAGAACTCCTAGAACTCCTTGTTTGAGCATGGTATCTAGAAATAGAGGCATTTCACATAAAAAATAAAGTGTTGTCCATGACAGTTGAGGATGTGTATTTTCTCACAGGTTTTTTGAGGAGAGGTTTTCCCATTTCACTCACACCGTTGGAGGAGAAAAAGTGAGGGATTATGTTATGCAGTATTTCTATCCAGGGTCAAAACCTAGAAAATATGGAAAAATAAACATCCGGGATGTCAAGGATTTTCCTTTGAGAACCATCCTTTTCATGATTGCTAAACTAGCTAGTACTGTTGCACTCCATGTAGCAAACAGATCATATATGCAATATGCGCTAGAGTGCTTAGAGCCAATAGCCTTCAACTAGTCTGAAGTTGTTCTATTTCAGATAAAGGAACAAATGAATAAAGCAAAGGGAGGAAGGAAGAAAAATTTCAGTTATGGTTCCATCCTTATCTCTTTCTCTTTGGAATGGATTCCACTGATGCAACCACAACATGTAACATTAGATATATCCATTCCTAGAGATCCTCGAATGCAGATATGGGCAGAACTCATGGGTCGACATTCAAGCCAATCGATCTTTGTGTTCTCAACTACATTCTTTGCCTAGTTCCGATGACAGATCGTCGCCATCGATGAGTATGCATACGCAGGTGTCGATTTCTAAGGAGATCTAGATCTAGTTTTACCAGAAGGCGCTCAGTCGAGTGCAATAGGTAAGAATGATTTGACCATGTTTTTTGATTTTTATAGGGTTTATAAAAAAAAAATTGTGTTTTGATTTCTTTCCAAGAATAAAATAAATGTTTAATGTAATGCAGATATTGTTCACGTTCAACCACTAGAGGAACCATAGTGTGAAGCAGATGTGCCAACAGAGAGGGCTGTTGGGAGAGCATCCCTTTAGGACCTTGATATGGCTGAGACTCTTGCTTAGCTCCAACAACACATAAAGGGGTTGAAATTCAGGATTCTGGATTGCCGGATCGAAGAGCTTCCCATGTGACTACATCGACACACAATTGGGGTTCCTAACCGTTGGATGCGGTTGCTCCGTAGGATTTCTAGATCTATAGCATGCTATCATGAGCACCACTAGTTTACTTATGACCCTTTTCATACATTTTGAGGTGAGATGACCAACGTGTCTTGGGCACAAATTTTGTAAAAAGCCTATAACTATCTATCTATATGTTTTCAGATTTTTTCCTATGTTTAATGCGCAATCCTATTCAATGATGTGAATGTTTTCTTTACCTATGTCGCAAATTTCTGTCTAAAACTTGATTAGCTAATGAATCAGTTAAAGTGTTCAGATTTCTGGAAATGTGTTGATATTGAATAAAATCAAAATGTCTCTCCAAAATTCGAACTCTTAGGAACAATCTAAGAAGTGTTGGATTTCTAACAGAATAAATAGAAGTAATTTGTAGTACCACAAGTTGTGAGTCTAACCTTATGATTATGTGGTTAATACCAAATGAAATGGCATCAGAGAGAAGTTTGATCAACGTGCTATACTCAACGATATTATTTGTCGATCTAACAATACAAATCCCTTGAAAACTCACTAACTCGCCGTTCGGAGCGAAAATGGCCCACACTGCAGAGGATAGATTCTGTGTACTACGACTAGCACCATCATCATATCCAAAAAATGGTTCTGAAGATTCAAACATTTGACATAAAATGTAAATGGGATTACTAACGTCAAGAAAACTCTAAAAAACAAATTAAGATAGTGAATGCAAATCAATAGCATCTAAACAATATAATACAAAAAATTACTACGCTCATGTTTAAGCATAGTAACATTTCAAATACAACCCATTTCTAGGTTGTGCCAATGGAATTCCATCGTAATCAACTAACTCGTAGGCACCCTTAGCAAGAACTCTTTTGACAATATAGGGGCCATGCCATAATGGCTCAAATTTCCCTGTACCTATTACATCAAATTCTTGGTCGTAAAGAAGGACCAAGTCACCCTCTAAGAAGATGTGAGGTTGGACATTTTTGTCGTATTGCGCCTTTATACGTCTCTTATGCACTTCGTTGGCCAATTGGGCTTCATGACGTGTTTCATCTAGATGGATGAGGTTAAGGAGATGTGCTTCTTCTTATGAGGTGTCAGGTAATAAGTCTATCGCAAGTTTTAATGATGATATTTCGCATTGGATTGGTAAGATAGCTTCCAGACCATACATCAATTGAAAATGAGTGAATCTAGTTGTGTTTCTCACCAAGGTTCGATACACCCACAAGGCAGAGTACAGGATCAAGTGCCAGTTTCTTTTACGGACTCCTATTATTCGTTGAAGCATTCTTTTAAGAATTTTTTTGATAGCCTCAACTTGTCCATTTAATTGTGGATAGTAAGGAATAGAATTATCATGCGACAATACTAACTTGGCTGTCAATTCAGACATCATATGGTTGCGAAAATGCTTCCCATGATCCATAACTATAGCCTGTGGGACCCCAAACTGTGTAATGATGTGATTGAAGAAAAACAATGTAGTTGTTTGTCCTGTGTTATTGAATGTAGGCATCGCTTCGGCCCATTTGGTAAAATAGTCGATTGCGACAATAATATAACCATGCCCCACGGACGAAGGAGGGTTACAGATCATGAAATAAATACCCCATTTTGTAAATGGTCCAGCAAAGAAAACAGGATGCATTGGCACTAGAGGTTTGTGGATTTTACAGTCATAAATCTGGCATGCATGACAACTTCTGACTACGAGGATACAATCTCGAAAAATAGTAGGCCAAAAGTAACCGGCGCGAAGTATCTTCTACGCGATAGCATAACCAGATAAATTTCCACCACAAGCCCAGCATGGAAATCATTTAACACTTTTTCGGCCTCCTCATGAGTGAGGCACCTCCTTAAAATGCTATCGATACCACGACGATAAATTGTATCACCGACAATTAGATAATCTTTGGCTTGGTATCAAATACGTCACTGATCAGAGCGAGACATATTAGGTCAAAAATTTTGGGTTTGGAGATAAATGATGAAATCTCCATACCAGGGATCAGATGATCTGATCAGAAATAGAGACTCATCTGGAATAGATGGTTCCAACGTAGTTTCAGTACTATCATAGGGAAGGTCACAGAGAAGCTCAACCAAAACTAAAAACTTCTTTGACTTGGATTTAATGAATTCCAAATCAAATTCCTGCAAAATGACAATCCATTTTGAATATTTCCCCCCCAGCAATTGACATGATAAGATGTAAGTCATGGGGTTGCAATATGAAACTATTGTTGTTTTTTGGAGCAGGATATAATGGAAAAATATTTGGATAGCTTGAACAGCTGCCAAGGCAAGAATTTCCATGTACGAGTACTTAACTTCTGTATCACTGAGATTACGACTCAAATAATAGATTGGATGTTCAATTCCATCTTCTACTTGGACCAAAACCATAGCGATGGCCGTTTCAGTCACGACGATATATAGGAAATAATCATTTTGATGATTAGGAGGATACATTAATGATGCTCAGACAAGATGGTCCTTGAAAGCATCGAAAGAAGCTTGCGCAACTTGGTCCCAATGGAAGGGAACTCCTTTTTTCAATAATCAAGTAAATCCTTTAGCCATTTCGGCGTAGTTTGGAATGAACCTTCTTAGGAAGTTAGCCTTTCCTTGAAGTTTCTCTATCTGAAGTAAGTTTGATGGTACAGGAAAATCAAGAATGGCATGTACCTTCAATGGGTCTATTCGAATTCCTTCTTTTGAGACTACGAATCCGAGCAATCGACCAGAACCAACACAAAACACACATTTGTGTGGATTGAGGCATATCTTGTAGTGTCGGAAGCGTAAGAAAATGGCTCTCAAATGCATCGGGTGATCAATCTGTTTTCGTGAATGCACTGGTAAATCATCTATATATGGTTGAACAATGTGCTTGACTTCATTGAAAGAATAATCCATTTCTCTCTGAAAAGTTTCCCCAGCGTTTTAAGGCCAAGCAAGTGAGATTACTTACACAAATTTGAACCCATAACCTATCACAAAGTGTAAAAAAATATTTAAACAAAATGGAAGTTTCCTATATGTGAATATGCCCCATGGATAGATGAATTTTGTATTATGTTGGTCATCTGGGCGGATATTGATTTGATTGTAGCCGGAAAATCCATCCATGAACGAAAA
Organism: Pinus albicaulis; assembly: GCA_034641835.2. NCBI lineage: Eukaryota > Viridiplantae > Streptophyta > Pinopsida > Pinales > Pinaceae > Pinus > Pinus albicaulis. The sequence continues at coordinate 75,987,835 of MU968359.1, forward strand.
TATTTCACATCCAACACAATCTTCAATGATCTGGTCGATAAAGGGAGTAGGATAATTGTATTTTGGACAAGCATGATTAACATCTCGATAATCAAAGCACACTCTAATGGTTCCTTGTTTTTTCATAACAGGAATGATATTGGAAACCCACTTAGTTAGCGGAACAGGGTAAATGAAACCAACATGCAAAAGTTTTTCAACTTATGCTTTGATGGTAGCGGCTTTCTTCAAATGAACAGGTCAAAGCCGTTGACGCACCAGTTTGACATCAGGATATATATTAATAGTGTGTTCAACTATACTATTATCTATTCCTGGCATTTCCTCGTAATACCAAGCGAATATGTCATGAAATTCACGAAAAAGAGAGCGATATGAATCAATTTCTGATGGAGAACAAGATACACCGACATGAATATTTTCTACAACACCTGATTTAGTCGAAATATCGATAGAAACCATTTCTTCAATATTTGATAAATTTCGCTCGGATTCAATTGCATTAATTGGAAAAGACTTTGAAATAAATTTTGAATGGATGGGTGATATAGTTCACTGAGATTATTTTATTCATAATATGGAAGATGGGAATGATGATGATAATCTTCCCATGGTTCTCCTTCTGACACCATAGCTTCCAAAATATTTTCATCTGTCAAAAATTTTGAGGAAAATGGATTAGATGAAGTACCAAAATATAATGAACGATCAACCCAAACACTCGGCGACGCTGATTTTTGATTTTCCACCAAATACAAATAGATTGATTGCTATTGTAGCTCAATGAGGCTGAGCGGTAAAACATCAGCCAACGTAGAAATATCAGAAACACCCATACTCTCCTTTAAACAAGAGAGAGTGGAACAGATCATGTAGCAGGTCTCTATGCTTTCAATTTCTACTAACGTCACGGGCAGCGGTAATGCAAAAGTTCTCATAAGAGTGGAATCCTTTAAGAGTCTTACACTAATGTTTTGGATTTCTAGTTGGGGTAAGTGAATATACGGAACGCTTCCAGTTACCTGCGAAGCGGAGGAAAAAAGGGATAACTGATTAATCATTGTAATAGTACCTTTATGAGGAAAGGCAACCATTCTAAAATATGTAGAAACATAGCAGTCATTGCATATACCCATGGTCTTCCGAGTAAAATATTATAGTCAAGGGGTCCGTCAAAAACCTCAACATCAATACTTACTATTTTTCCCCCTAATTCGACTTGCAAGTTATTGATAATACCACAAGGTTTATATGTTCTTCCATCAAAATCCTTCAATGTCATTGATGCTTATGATAATTTTGGCAAGCCAAGTGTTGTGAAGCCAGCTCCAAAAATATAAGAAAAGAGATATCAACGCCTTAGAAATAAGCCACTTTGAGGGGGCAACCTCCAATACATTACATGAATGAACAATTCTTGGATGATACTAATTACAAAACCTCCTTTCTATATATAGGAGTCCATGGGGCCATAATGTAATCCTAGTGGGGCCACAATGTAATCCCAGCCGACCTAAAAATAATAATTTAAGGGCACAATAATAACAATATGGGGGTTACAGGGGTACAATAATAACGATAAGGGGGTTACACTAACAACAATAAGGGACTATACTAGTAATATAGGGACCTAACATGCCCCTCTCCTTCAAAAAAGTGTTGTCCTCAACTCTTGAGTAGCTCTGGGTGCTTCTGTATAAAATTCTCATCCTCCCATGTAGAATCTTCAGTGGGTAAGTTCTTCCACTTGATGAGATACTCTGAAATTGATCGATTTCGTAGCTTTCGAGTTCTTGTTTCCGTGACCGCTTCAGGTTCCAATATGATTTTTCCTTCCTCATCAAGTTCTGGCAATATTGTTTGAACTGGAAAATTTTCACCTATAACCTTCTTTAAGCATGAAACATGGAAAACTGGATGCACTCGTGAAGAAGCAGGAAGCTCCAATTTGTATGCCATAGTACCAATATTTTGCAACACCTTGTAAGGACCATAGTACTTTGGCGATAATTTATTATCCTTTTTAGCTTGCTTGAGGGAAATTTGTTTGTATGGTTGTAGCCGTAAAAATACCCAGTCTCCTACATCAAAAATTCTCTCGCTGTGATGTTGATCTGCATGTTTTTTCATTTGATTTTGTGCCAAATTCAGGTTATCCTTTAAGAGTTGGAGAACTTCTTTTTGATGCTCAATGTGATCTTCCACTACTTGAACCTTCGAATTTTCTCTTAAAGATGATGTGATGGATGGTGGATGATATCCATAAAGTGCCATAAATGGGGTCATTTTTTCTTTAGTATGGAAGGAAGTGTTATACCACCATTCAGTGAGAGGTAAACACTTGACCCATTGTGTTTGTTTATCAGATACAAAACAATGAAGATATCCTTCCAAAAATTTATTTACTATCTCAGTTTGACAATCAGATTGAGGATGATAAGATGAGCTATGAGCTAATTGAGTACCCAAACAAGAAAATAAATTCGTCCAAAAATTTCCAATAAAAATGGGATCTCTGTTGCTCACAATAACCCTTGGGTTTCGATGTAGATTTTGAATTGTGTCCATAAATGTAGTAGCAACTGTACTTTCTTTAAATGGATGAGATATTGCACAAAAGTGTGCATACTTCGTAAGTCTATCAACTACCACTATGATGACACTCTTTCCTTCAGAATTAGGTAAACCTATGATAAAATCCATTGAAATATCCTCCCAACGTTGACTTGGAATGGATAAAGGTTGTAGAAGTCCCAGGGTCTTAATTGTCTCAACTTTATTCTGCTGGCAAACCAAAAATTCCGCCACAAACTTTTGAATATCAGTTTTAAGGCCATCCCAAAAAAGTTCTTTCTTCACCCTGTGGTAAGTTTTTAAAAATCCCGAGTGTCCTCCTAAAGGAGAAGTGTGAAATTCCAAATGAATCTTTTGTTTTAGTTGGGAATTCTTACAAAGATATAAGTGATATTTGTACCATAAAGAATAATTTTTCCAAATAAATGTTTCAGATGTACTAGGATATTGCTGCAACTTTTGAATGAGTGTCCATACTTCTTTGTCCTTCTTCCATTCATCTCTTGCTTCGGTTATCCAATCTGGTTGGATAATAGAAATGGCACAAAGCAATGCTTCCACCTCTTCATTCTTTCTTGAGAGTGCATCTGCAACAACATTAAGCTTCCTTTTTTTGTAGATTATTTCAAAGTCATAACCCAACATCTTTGTGACCCATTTTTGCTGCTCTTCTGAAGATAGTCTTTGTTCCAAAAAGTGTTTAAGACTATCATGATCAGTTTTTACCTTGAAGTGTCTTCCCATTAGGTAAGTTCACCATTTCTTTAGTGCATGCGGTATTGCTAACATTTCCTTCTCATAAATAGGTTTCTGTAAATACTTTCCTTTGATTGGACGACTTTCAAAAGCAATGGGTCTTCCTTCCTGCATTAAAACTGCACCAATTCCATTTCCTGAGGCATCACATTCCAAAATAAAGGTTTTTGTGAAGTCTGGCGTAGCTAAGACCGGTGCTAGGCACATTGCCTCTTTAAGATGTTCAAAGGCCTTAGTTGCTTCAGGAGTCCATTAAAATGCATCTTTCTTCAATAATGTTGTTAGAGGTGCTGCTATTCTCCCATAATTCTTAACAAACTTGCGATAATACCCTGTTAACCCGAGAAATCCTCGCAACTGCTTTATGGTTGTGGGGACTTTCCATTCCTTAATGGCTTTAATTTTGTTAGGGTCTACCTTTACACCCTCGTGAGATACAATATGACCCAGATATTCCACCTCTTGTACTCCAAAGGAACATTTGGATGTTTTTGCATATAGTTATTTCTCCTGCAATAGTTTGAGCACCCTGTCAACATGTTCAACATGATCCTTCCAAGACTTGTTGTAGATTAGTATATCATCAAAAAATACTAGCACAAATTTTCTAACGAAGGGTTTGAAAATGGAATTCATCAACCCTTGGAATATATTCAGTCTTCATTCTAATTTTATGATATCCTGAACGAAGATCCAACTTGGTAAAATAAATTTCTCCATGTAATTCATCCAATAATATATCAATCATAGGAATGGGAAATTTATCTTTAATGGTGAGCTTATTGAGCTGCCTATAATTCGGACACATGCACCATGATCCATCCTTCTTCTGTACCAATACTAGAGGAGCAGAGAAATAACGTTTGACTAGGTTGAATTATACCCGCCTCTAACATTTTTGCAATCATACGTTCAATTTTTCTCTTTTGGACATAAGGATATCTATAAGGCGTGATGTTTGGAGGAACACTTCCTGGAATCAAATGAATAGCATGATCATTATCACGAATAGGTGGGAGTCCTTTGGGAGTTTCAAACACCTTGGAATCATTGTCCAAGACTTGTTGGAGATCTATAGAAATAGATGATTTTGATGTTGGAACTTCTAGTGAGCATAATTGTGAAATTACACCTAGTTGTTCTTTCTTTAGAAGATTTTTCATGACATTAGAGCTTATTATATTTCATGGCTTCCCTGCAATACCCCGTAATTCGACTTCCTTTCCTTCTGAAAAAAATTTCAAGAAAATTTCTTGAAAATTAAAAGCTACCATCCCCAAAGATTGTAACCATTGTACTCCTAGTACAATATTAGAACATCCCATAGAAATGGAAAGCATTGAAATATTCAATACATATTCCCCCATGGTTAGCTTGATATTATGGAATTTTCCAGAGAAATTTATAGTTCCTCCATTTGCAACCATCACTTGACATTCTGGTGTTGGGTATAGAAAACAATTCAGTTCCTTGGCTACCTTACAATGAATAAAATTATGGATGCTACCTGAATCAATCAACACTATTACCTTTTTCTTCTTGATATGTCCTTCTATCTTGAGAATTTGACGAGTGGTAATTCCTGCCAATGCATTACACGATATGGTCGGACGCATTTCTTCCTCTTCTAGGGCTAGTTCCTGGTGTATATCCTCTTCTTGTTCATTTTCTTCTTCCTTTTCACAATCTATGTAAAATAATTTCTTCTCGGCACACTTATGACCTTTCGTGTATTTTCTATCACAACTGTAGCAAAGCCCTTTTGCTATTATTTCTTCCAATTGTTGTGGTGTCAACCTTGTAGGTTATGGAAATCTAGGTGTAGCAACACTTCCTTAATTATAGAAGTGAGTGTAGGCTTCCTTGTCGCCATAATTTTACATTCAATTTTTCTTGCCAACCTGAATGCCTTTTCCAATGAATCAGGTTCCAAAACACGAACTTCATGTTGGATGTTATCCTTTAGAGTGCCTATGAAGAGATCAATCCTGTGTTCCTCTGGAATATCAGTTACCCTTATATTCAATTTTTGGAAGTCCTCAATGAACTTCCCCACTAAACCCTTTTGTTTGAGATTTATCAATTGGCTAAAGAAGGTGTTTCTCTTTGTATCCTCATAATGTGCTATCATTTCCTCAGTAAAAATTGACCAAGTGACAATTTTTTTATGGGGCTAAACCGATACCATACAAATGTATTTTGTTCTAAATGTAAAGTTGCAATGTGTACCTTTTGTGTGTTTTTCACATTATGGAGATAAAAATATAGCCCCGCTGTAGTATCCATGTTACAAGATCCTTTCCATCGACTTCCTCATATCCATTTTTTCAATATGGTGGTTCTTCCCACCAACAGTAGAGTTTATGAAGTCATGATTAACATTTATTTTGTTCTCATCATGAGTTTCCTCTACTATCTTTTCAGCATGAGGAAACATTTCCTGTATCAAATTTTTCAAACCTTTCACGTCTTCTTTTAGATCATTCTTCATGTTTTCTGTGTTGCCTTTCATTTTTTCATCGATATTAGCTTCCATGTCATCCATCTTAGATTCCATGCCATCTATCTTAGATTCCACGCCATTCTTCAAACCATCCATATTATTCTTCAAAACTCCATCTTCGATTCCACGCCTTTCTTCAAAAATTCCATTTCATTTTTTATTGCTCTTTGAGAGAGCGAAATTTGGTGCACTTTCTCTTGTAATTTTGATAGATCATGTCGCAATTTTTCATCTTCATGAGTCATAGTAGAGCCTTTTGAAGGTTTAATGGGTGTTGAATTATTTTTACTGGGAATTTTTTAGAACCCAATACTCATATATATTCTACAATATTCCCTTGGAATCAATTCAAATTGATTCTTCAAACAAGACTTATGCAATTTGGGAAAAAAATACACACCTTTTTCTTGCTTTTGAGGAGCTCGATATTGAAATTGGATTATCTTTGTGATTGCGGCTCTTCAATATTTGAAATTTAACGCGAGGTAGCCTTTTGAATTATCTTTAGAATGCCATAGGTACGCACTTGGTTGGATTCTCCAAGGAAAATTTATGTCCGATATCACACAATGACCTAATGATGGACTGGTTCAGTAGAGAGAACTTGTACGACTGGCCACGTGTCACTGTTTCATCCTTTTTCTCTGAAATTGATATCCAAGAAACTAAAGTCCATGTCCTTGCAACCACGTTTTACGGCACTCCAATCCGATGCCCAGAGAGAGAGTTATTGAACTTTTCCCACGATCAACTCTTTGAGATGAAATTCAGGAGCCTGAAAAAGCACTACCTTCCACAGATCATATCTCCAAAAATGTTGCGAACCAAGCTCTGAAATTTTTTGATGAATTTCCTCAGGATTTCAGCTTCGCGCACTAAAACTTTCAGATTATTAACCTTTGTATAAAAAACATTATAGCGCCTTCCTGATGACTTGTTTAGGTTTAATTCAGGAGCCTGCAAAAAGCCCTAACTTCCACAGATCATATCTCCAAACTATTGTGAACCAAGCTCTGAAATTTTGCGACGATGTTCCTCGGGATTTCGGCTTCACGCTCTAAAAATTTCAGCTTTTGAGCCTTCGTAGAAAAAACGTTATAGCGAAAATGATGACCTGTTTGGTGCAGCGAAACCCTAGAATCGAAAGCTTTGATGCCAAATGTTGGGAAACCAGCTCCAAAAATAGAAGAAAAGAGATATCAACTCCTTAGAAATAAGCCACTTAGAGGGGGAAACCTCCAATACATTACATGAATGAAAAATTCTTGGATGATACAAATTACAAAACCTCCTTTCTATATATAGGAGTCCATGGGGCCATAATGTAATCCTAGTGGGGCCACAATGTAATCCTAGCTGACCTAACAATAATAATTTAAGGGCACAATAATAATAATATGGGGGTTACAAGGGTACAATAATAACAATAAGGGGGTTACACTAAAAACAATAAGGGACTATACTAGTAATATAGGGACCTAACACCAAGTGACTTCCAACAGTTTAGAGACATAATGCACGTAGATGATCCGTCATCAATAATAGTGCGATGAACAAGGTGATTGAGAACATTTAATTAGATGGAGAATACCAATTCTGCTGGTAGCTGCGGCACATAGCTCGTATGATTAAAGACGACAAGATTAGAATCAGTCGGATCAATTCCACCAATGGTAGACAATAAAGCCTATACAGGAGGGACAATTTTGTAATACCTCAAGAACGGACATAGCTTTTGAAGGATTGAGCCAAATCTTCAACTATATTATAATTTTGTGCAACTCTTGCTCGAGGATTATATGTCGATTTATGAATTACTCCCTTCGGTGGCTTAATCATCAATTTAGGAATAACAGGAGGTGGTACTGATTCATTATATGGATTTGTTGTCGAGGTAGTAGGTTGATCAATGGCCGGACTACTATAGTCTTTATTTCGCGTCAACACCAAAATATTTTGTGAAGGTTTTTTAGTGGATAACGTTAACACTTGGGAACTAGGATCTGGATCTGAGTAACCAAATTTGTGTCTAGATTTGGAAAGGGGTCTGTCAACACAGTTGACGGATGAGAAGTCTTGATGTTTTTTGAGACTTTAACATGGTGAGGATAGTCCCTAACAAAATGTTCCTCGTTCCAAATTATGCATGGATAATTAGGTTTCCGTGGTCCTGATGTTTGATCAAATGATCGTTCCTGTGGGTTAGAAGTTTTCTTTTTCTTTGATTTCCCATTTTTCTTACTTCATGGTTGCTTATCACTTTTTCTTTTTCAAATGAGATGACATTAATTTTGGAAGTAGGAGCAGGATCAGATGCAGTAGTGATGTGTGTGTTTGCCGTGCCTATCAAGCCATCTCCAGCATGAGAGTCCTTTATTTGAGGAGGAAAATTTAAATTAGATCGCGGTGCATTTGGGATTTTCTCATAAAGCATGCGAGACTGAGTATAAATCAAGTCTAAATACTAGGCACGAGTGATAAATTATTCTTTTGTGATGATGCCACCTTTAGCCACATCCTCTGTTATAGATGGTAACAAGGATTTGATGAACCATTCAACAAGGAGCTGATCAGGAACAAATTTCTTAACCATTCATCAACAATGACACCACTCATGAATATGATCTGAAATGTGAGTAGCATTACTCTATTTGAAGTTGGTCAAGAGTTCCGTTCTAGTTTCATATCTGATCGGTAACTGGAAATGGGTGAAAAAGACAATAGCCAAGGCAGTGAAATTGTCAAAAGAAGCTCTAGGCAATGAAATTGTTGAAAAAATCTCTAGGTAATTCAATTTACCATTTAGCTACCAGACCTGTGAGCGTTCATTGGAAAAGATGTAATCTAACAGAATCATCATTTAGGGAATTTGATGAACACCATAAATGATATGTCATGACATGAGTTAATGGATCTTCTCCAGGGTTTCCATTGAATTTAGGTATATCGTAGGGTAATTTATGTGGTATCACTGGCCACCAAGGAGCATAATTTATAGGATCATTGGTTAACCGATTTAAATCTAGTAATTCCAAGGTTGCAACAAAAGGAAACTGTCTATTAAGGTCAGGTTGAGCATAGCCAGCATAAGATGGAATTTCTTGGGCAACAAGTCTTCGAGCACCAGCATATGGGATTTGATGCTAGTAAACCAGATAGGGGTTGTTTTGCATGGAAAACACTTGAGAGTTCTGTTGACCAAAACTTGGATAAGGTACTTGTTGATATGAAGTTTGAGGAATTTGTGCCTGTGGCTACCAAGGATTCTGTCCACCAATGTTATAACCCAAATTAGTATAAGTTGGATTCGGTTGATATGTATAACTAGATTGTGTTTGTGACACCCCATAAAATGGCACACCAGCTTGTGAATAAATAATTCCTGATACAAGTTGTTGTAAATTAAACAAAAGATTTTACGTCTATGGACCCAAAATTTGATGATATTGAGTTGAAGAACTCACCTGATAAGGTTGATGTACAAGATTTTGATTCTGTAATAGGGGTATAGATGTATTAACAAGTGGTATTGAAGTGGGTGTAACAGGTTGAATTGGTTGATACGATTGGACAATCGTTTGTGGTTGGATAGGTAGAGTGGGCTACCATTGACAAAAATTCATGTCAACATTAGTTTGACCAAAATGTGACTGGATACTGTCATATTGGGTGACCATAGGTTGCCCCCCAACATAAGGAGAATAATAAGATGAAAAATATTGTTCTCCAAATGCTGGGAGTCCAGTTGATATGGTACTTAAAGGAATTGACCCATAACGACCGACTTGATATTTCCCTGATGATGGATGTAATGATTCAATTCATTCAGTACTGACTATAGGAATACCAGTTAAAAAACCAGATGATGACATTGGTAATGACCATGGTCTTGAAGATTGACTAGAAAAAGTGCCAGACAATGATTTGTAGCATGTTGAGACCGAAGGGCCAGCATGAAAATATGACTTTGGTGAGGTTGTGAACATCGACGGAGTAGCAAGGGTAGGAGCTGAAGTAATTGGAACAACAGACCGAACCGAAGATGTCGGTTCAGGCATGGTTGTATGACCAAATGTATACTCTCTGAAATCAATGGAAGATTGAATGGAAATGGGATCAAGAAAAGTAGATGGAAACAATTGAGGAAAATACTGGCACAGGAAAAGGTCTCCCCCAAAGTGGGTTTGACTTAAAGGTGTATCAGGTTGTGGGATTTCTTCAATCGCGATTAAACCAAGAGGAATAATTTCACCATCAGGCCCAAAATATATTTCAAACGGTTGACTATGTGATATAGGATTTTAAAAGGCTACAGATATTTGTGGAGTGACCAAGGTAGGAATAACTTCCGGTTGTTCACGATTCAAATTTTCTGTAAAATAAGAGACATGATATGGATCAATTTGTGATTGAACAACATTGGGTCCAGGAGGTATGGTCTCAGCGATTGAATGGATCGTGACCAAGGGTAGCTATGAATACTCTTTTTTGACAACAGTAGATGAACCGGGATGTGTGGAAACAATTTTAGCTAACTCTCGTTTAAATGATGATGTTTTGCCAAAGGTGAGAATTGTACTTGATTCAGTAAATCATGATCGCCTTTGCCTACCAGAAGTAACTTTCAACAGTAAAGGTGGTTTTAAAGCTAATCTACATGAACGAAGAGGGGTAGGATTAATTTCTTCCACGATTAATGATTTATTTTATCCAAAAACAAATAAATAAAAATATGGTAATGCTACGCAAAAGGGTTTACCAAGAAACTGTGAATTGTAGAATACCTCCTGGCGAACCAAGAAGTACGGGCAGGTAATCTCCCTGAATGCTGTGTTCAATGTATCACAATTTCAGGGTGGCCGACTTGGTTCCACTATTACTGATTTATTTTATCCAAAAACAAATAAACAAAAAATAGGGTAATGCTAGGCGAAAGGGTTTACCAAGCTATTGAATTGTAGAATACATTGTTATACTTATTGTCTTGTAACACCACTAGATATACCTATCAGGAGATATACCCAAGAGTACGTGGACGAGCTACGATATACTTACGTATGTGGAGTGAGGTATCACACTCAGAATGTATCGCAGACAAGTTAACGACAGCTGCTATGTTTTACGACGCCAAAACACGTCTCTAGCCTAGACCTTCTAAATGTTATTGCTAATGTTCCAAAGCGTTGTTAAGTAAATTGAGATTTATTTTATGTTGATCTTGCTTAAAAATTTTCCTTTCAGGTTCACCATGATGATGTATATAAAATTCCTAAAATGCAGCTAAGAATGATAAAAAAACTTTCACTTTCAGCTTTTTCAATGAAGAACCTAACTACTAAGGTAAGAGAACGCTAGTTTTTTGGAAAGAGAGAAAATAATTTGTGAGCAAACAAATCAATGAACATAAACAAGATCAATGAATCACAAACTAAATGCAGATTTCCTAATGTTCCTTTTGAAAAAAACACACAATCCTACATGCAAATGCAAGTTTTTCTTTTCAGTTTCCTTAATGTTATGAATGCAGAAAAGAAACTAGGTGCACTAGATCAATAATCGAAATGATTTTTACTTTCAAGAAACGAAGAATACAAACAACAATTTCCCTTTTGAAGGAAAAATGAGGACTTCAACAACAATTTCTCCTATCAAGGAAATGAATATTTTACGACAATTTCCTATTTCGAAAGAAAACGATTCTTAATGCGACCATAAAAAGTACTTTGAAATCAACTTGTCGATAATAATGAATTTTTTTTTTAAAACAACATTGAACAATTTTTCAGTCAAAGGAGAAGAAATATATAGAGTTATTGGTCAATTAAGCATCAAAATTTTTAGAAAAAATCATCAAACAAAACTGAAGCAAAGTACAAAGTCATATTCAAGGGGATTTGGTCCCTTTCAGGAGCCAACGCAGTCTCCAAGGCGAGACAGTGCTCTGCAACGTAGGCTTGGAAGGGAGACAATGCTCTGCAAAGCACTATGCCCTGACTAAGGGGGCATTGGGCGCAGTAAACAAATAAAAAGATACTATTTGGCTCACTAACTTTGCAAATTAAGCTTTGAAAAAGTCTAATCTTTATGTGAAATAGCCACTGGGTAGATTTAGAAAGAAAATCAGAGACTAAAAAACCTAGAAACAAGAGAAGTTCTCCCCAGTGGAGTTACTAGTTTGTTGGGCCAGAATTGTAATCTACGAATAAATTATGCTTCCCTAGGCAAGTGTTACCCTAGAAAAATAGGTGAAAGACTATACTACAGTTTCTCCTAACTCATAACAAATACACGGAGAGGATTAGATGCTTACTTGTTTCAATCGCTTCTAAATGGCTCCTTTCTGTCGCTTCCACTACAACTTCAAATTCAAGCGGTTTTGTTGGTTTATTGCTTCCTGCAAGAAATAACACTAAAAAAATAGAAGATGCAATAATATAGATATCTAGTCAAGCTGGCTAGCTAAATCAGTTAAGCATAAACTACATTCATCAACAAAGATCTTACAATATGGAAAATCAATGTAAACATAGATGCATGTAGGGAAAAACAAGAAGTACTCTTTATTAATGATAGAAAGAGAGGTTGCAACCTACTGACTGATTTGAAGTGACCTTCCAGCAGAGTTCCCAAGTCTCATCATAGTGTAAATCTCTCTAGCAACAGCTCCACAAATCAAACTTTCTATTGAAAATTCTCCAGCATTTCTCTACTCAAATTCTTCCTCCTCAAACACTTAGATCTGTTTTCAATTTATAGAGGAACTGTAGGTTGTTTTGTAATAAATATCATTCCAAAAATAGGAAATACATGTTTCTAGTCATGTAGATGTCAAATGGACACTTGGATCCGAATCTTTGACACATGTGAACCCTTCTAGAAGACACTGGCAAAGTGGACATTCCGGAACAATGAGAATTTCGCTCCCAATGTGACCAAAGCACCTTTCAATGTGAGGAAGTGCTCTGCAGAGTAGCCTTGAATGGGGCTACCTGCATATGCAATGCACTTAGGCTCCTTAGAGCCTACATTGGTGAGCTCTCATATGTTAAATAATAAGCTTCAAACCATGGAAACCCTTGCTTGATGAAAGTCTTGTTTGATTTATGTTGTTTCTTGTCTTAGGGCATATAACAACTTGAGATGTTAGGGAATGAAAAACCCTTGATCATCGGTCCTAGAGATGATGCCTAGTTAACCAGGTCATTGGGAATGGTGCCCAAATTGACCTATAACACTATGACTTGGTCAAACTTGACCTTGTCCATATGCAAATGCCCCTTTTCACACATGAGGGTGTGAAATCCAGCTCTTATGACTATTCCTCTTCACACTATGAGGGATTTTATTCATATTTATGAAATATATGGGTCTCCTTACCCATTTATTCATCTCCTAAGTGAAATGAAGAAAAAAAAAATATTCCAATTAGCTGCATGCTAATTTAGGAATATTACATCAAGTTTCTCTACCCATGATTTTGCAGTGCATTTAGATGACCCATCAAAGTTTGGTAAGAAAAATCTGCCCATATTTCAATGTAGATCATGATTCTGAATGAATCCTCCACCTCTATTCTAATGTCTAGGTCTCCTATTGTCCTTGATCTAAAAAAATTATTGAAAACTCAAGTGATACTTGAATCTTTTAGATTGAGACTCATACTGCATGAAATAGTCTTCAAGAGTTTCTTTTTCTTGAAACCCTTCATTTCCCACTGCTAAAAATGTAGGCATTATATAGCGTTGGGAAAATTGCTACTGCTTCACTAGTTGATCACTCTAGTGATGAGAAATGACAGATCCTTCACCATGCAGAAATCCTTTAGGGGATTCCTTCTATCTATCCATCCTCATCTCCTTTATTTCTCTAGTAATGTCTTACATAGTTCGAAGAAGTATCTTGGGATACTCCTTCTCTTCATCTTCTCCTGATAAGGGGGTTTTACCCTTGTATTATTTATCATTTGTATAGTCTAACTTCTTGTGTCTTCTTCTGAGATACCTCTTCTCTCTATCTATGAGAGGATCTCCTTATTGTGATGACATATTGGATTTCAATATGCACAGGATGAGACAAGATTATGCTCCGATACCACGGTAATATTCCCAAATGGGAAAAGCAGGAGTATAGTGAAAAACCATGGAAATAATAGTGTAAATCATGACATAAATAATGGGGACCAATATGGAGATTGTTTATTCATCAAAACAACAGAAAAAATGTATAATATAATGTGCCACAAAGTATACAACAAGATAGAACAAGCTCTAATAAAGAAAACCCTCAATAAGAGGTGCTGCTACTATATCAAAATGTCGAAAGACTACTACATCACAGTCATGGATGCACTGCTACGTAAAATTATTACAATAAAGATCATGGGCTGATATATGCCTCAAAAGGTACAACTAATATAGATCTAGGCTCTATAGAACCTCCAATGAAGAACCCAAAAGGGTTTTAAAAAATACACCAATATACAAGATGGGAACCCAAGCCCTAGGGCTGAAGATCCACTGCAACAAATAAGCTAGAAATATGGGGCTGATCTGATATAAAAAATAATGCAGCCTCCTCCAATAGATCCTCTAGATGAAAGGCTGATCCCTTCTCTAGAAAACCTCCTCCCCAAATGGTGTATTGAAACCACCCTACAACGCCTCCCTGAAAATAACACAGTACAAGACAAAAACTACAATGTAGGAGAAAATAAATAAGTGGCATGATGCCAAATGCTGAAATAAGGCTCAAGGGACTTCCTCACCAGCCTCCCATTGGAAGGAAACCTTCCTCCACTGAAAAACAGATCAGAAATCACCCGAATCTAGTCTCCATAGTTGAAACTTGCAACTCAACACATCTCTCAACAGAAACTGTGTTGTACCACAAGACTGAAGATTTGGCCTAATGCCTGATTTTGGAATGGTAGTGAAATACTCTTCCTATGAGGCTTCTCGAGGATAGAGGTGGGATTCCCGATCAGGAACACCATGTGCTAAACAACACTACAATATTAGCTAAACAACTGCAGAAATCTATATTTCTAAACAGACCATATATTTAGAAATATAAAACACATAAACATAATGAAATATCGTTGTCATCCCCTTCTTTATATAAGTGATGAGATTCCTAACCCTAAGCCCCATTCATTTATGACACTACTTCCATGCAAATATTCTCCATCTAAAACTGTGTTGTCCCTCCATAAATGTCCACTCCTCCATGACAACTATGTTGATTTGGTCACGGTTGACCTAGTCTATGTGTTCCAACCGCTTTTCACACCTAAGGGTGGTCAATTAAGCTGCCTAGATGTCCTCCTTTCACATTGGCATTGATTTTATTCATATTAAGGAGATTTATGGATCTCGATATCCTCTTATTCATTAAACAAGAAAGAAAAAACAAATTTAATATTCCAACTATGTCATGGCTAATTGGGAATATTACAATGTAAATCATCCTCATCTGATTCTTGATCTACCTTTTTTCAAAATACTGCTTCTCATTAATTTGACTCATAAATAAGCTTCATTGTGGCTTGTTCTATTTTTCTTTTCATCAACTGACTTGTTGTAAAATAAATCCTATTTACTGCTTGCAATGCAACAGTTAGTATATCAAATATCTCCTTTGTTGTTTGGTCATCCCAATAGTTCCCAATGGATGCTAGCTTCAGCTTCTCTTTGCTTCCTATGTTTTCTCTCTTCACCTTAAAAGGAAACAAATGTGGTCCTTATGTAACTAGCCCATATCTGATTCCTCGTTCACCTCATTTCTCCTCAAAATACAAATGCCTTAAGTATTATAAATCATCCTCGTCTGATTCTTGATCCACCTTTCCACAAGTTACTGCTTCTTAGTAATTTGACTCATAAATATGCTTCAATGTGGCTTGGTCTATTGTTCCTTCCATTAGTTAACCTGTTGTAATTAAAATCCTATTTTTTAGTGTGAATTCTAATCGCAAGCGTATGAAAAAAAATCACTTTATCTATGCATAAAAAACAACCCTAACATCAAATATGGCTGTCAATTTACTTATATCTGCAGTTAGTTGATTAGAATAAATTCCGCAAAATACAGATGCAGTTAAAGACATTAAATAGAAAATAAAAGAAAGAGTTTCTCCATGCATCCAATAGACAAGACAAGAATATTTTTAAATAATTTTTGTATTATGACACCTAGGAAGGGAATATAGAAAGATGTTACTAGTACCCCTCAATGGGATGGGTTCTTGTATGTCCTAATTTCTTTAGATCTAAGATCTCTCTCTCCTGATGGTGTAGAAAACCTAGAGAAAAATGGAACTCAAAGGGAGATCACGAGAAAAAATGTAGAAAAATATGACAATGATGGAGGATCAAAGTCAGACCAAAAGTATAGATCCAGAGTTACCTTTAGGAAAAAAAAGGTAGTGAATGAATGGAAAAACTCTTCTGTTTATAACAAAATATTGAGTTAGTCTAGATATTGGTGCATAATTAAAATACTATTAACCAAATATAGATCCAAATTTTATGGAATATTTATTATTTTTGTTGGAGGGAAAATGAATTTGAATTTGGTCAAATCCCTTTATTTGCAAATAATAAATAAATAAATGATCTATTTATTAGTTTAAGAATGTGGTTGAGTAATAATTAAATAAATAGTGATTTATTCAAATATTTATAAATGATTTAGTCAAATTTAACAAGGAATATCATTTGGATCTATATTTGGTTAATAAGATATTTATTTGAAATACTATTAACCAAATAGTATTTATTAATAATTAAAATACTATTAACCAATTGCTATTAACCAAATCGTTATTTATCTTATTTCCTGTTTTGGGTTAAATATGACCAGGAATACTAATTAAAATGTTGTTTAATTAATTATCCCTTGAGGAAAATCAAACAAATAGGGATTTATTCAATATTTCCTCACGAGGTTTCTTGTTTAGACCATAAACAACTTAATAAATTATGGATTTACTAAGTTATTTTTCATAGGGAAAGACATTTTACTAGGGTAAAATTGGTCTTACATGGTGTACTTTGGTCCATATAATAGTAACAAGTTAGATGACCAAAAATTGGTGTAACAGATTTCCCCCTAGCGTGCGAGCATTAGGAGCTAATCATATGAACGAAGTACACTGTAAGAACTCAAAGGGGAAGTCAAAGAGAGAGAAATATAAGGTAGACTAAAGCAATAGAGGACAAGACCCCAAGGAGGCGAGACTTATAGTTGCGAAAAATCTCTTTTATGAGTGAGCACATATTCTACATGAGGCGGAGGAGGCATACCTATGCCCACCTAGATAACAAATTACAAAGAATAATGTGTCTAGTAAACAAGGAACTGAACTATATAGTAAATGCTGGCATAACCATGGGCCAAATAAGGACATGCTAATGGATCCCACATACATATTATGCTTGGGACAATGGTTATAAATTATACAATAATATTTGAGTACATGAGATATAAATACAACCAAAGAGGCCCTGTAAAACAGGAAAGGGCTCTGAATATATGAATGATACAGGAAAACTAAAGAGGAGCTGCAAGCAGTTGAGGCCGAAACCATAAAATCCATGGAGCTGAATCCAAGGATGTAATAGAGAATTCATCAGGGTATGTGGGGGGCTACCTGAAGGACCACCCCCTCATGAGGTCTATGTAGTATTCCCAAAATTTATACCTCATCTAAATGGAATATTATAGTTGATTTTTATCTTTAGATAAATGAATAAATGGGTAGGGAGGCCCATTAACAGGAAGAAAAACATTCCTCATGTGAAAAGAGGAAGCATAAGTAGCTAAAAGGAGCACATTTAGGTGTGAACAAGAAATATATCATGTGGATTCAGTCATCTTTGACCTAGTCAACACATGTTGTCTAGATACATTGCATCTCCTTGATGAATAGCGCAGATTTGGTGGAGGACAACTTGCATGAGCTTGGAGGAAAATGTTGATGGGACCCAATGAGAAGAGGTTCAATTGAAATATATGAAGAGGATGGAAGCATTTTCCATTCATGTTATTTTATATTATTATTTGTTCTGTTGAGACTCTTGGCTTCCTCTTGCTGTTTAGTAGGGTTGCAGTGCTGTTGAGCACAAGGTGTTCCTGAGCGGGAATCCCACCTCTTCCCTTGAGAGGCCTCTTGGGAGAGTATTGTATTGATTTTTTCCACATCCAGGCTTGAGGCCAAGCATAAATATTCAGTCACAACGTTATTTCTGTAGCAGTGTAGTGTTGTGTTGCAGGGTGTTGGAGTGGAAGATTTATCATTCCACTCCCGGGTTTGTTTCTCAGTAGATGGTGCCTTCCTTCTATTCAGATATTAGCAAACTAGATTTTTGAGCTCATTTCACATCTTGGTAGCAGTCCAAAGCACCTATTCTCTCCTACAGTGTAGTCCCTTGTAGGAACTGCGTCATTTTCTAGAGAGTTGTTGTAGCAGGGTTTTAACCCTTGTTTTGGAGCTAGTTTCCTAGGGAAGGGCCAACCCTTCTCTCCGAAAGCTAGAGGAAGGGATATTTATCCATTTTTTTATTATTTAACCACATTTAGGTCATGTTGCAGTGAGACTACATTATTTCTGAGCAGAATAAATTAGATCTACTTTTTTTGTACATGTGTCTCAAGAAACCCTTGTCGGGTTATCTCTATAATGCAATAAGGAGGCTAGATCTCTGTTTTCTTAGCATATTGTGCCATAAATCTCCAGATATATATTTTTATATTGAAATTTTGTATAAAACCTCATAATATAACGTTTTACATGCTTCAATATTTTCTGCATAATCAAAGTCATGGGATTTGGGTGTTTTTAGGGCATTGTAAGGCCAGGAGACCTGCTTAAAATATCAAAAGGGATTTCTTTCTGATCCCCTTTTGTATGTGAGGTCCTCAATCTATATTATAAGAAACCAAACCGTTATTTCCATTTTTTATCACGTAGTCACCTGGGAATAACGTTTTTAGGGTCCATTTTACTACTTTTCCCCACTAGGAGATAGTGTATAAAGGCATACTTTTTCTAATAAGTCCATAATCTAATGAAAGAATGTATAAGACAAATTTTATGAGGTAATTTTCTACAGTAATTCATTTTTTCTCATGTATTTTTGTAGCTCCACATTTGGAATATCTTAAGATATTCCCAATAATGTAGATTCTCCCTATTTTTGGGATATTATAGTGGTATCAAAGCTTCTTTCTTGGCACAACCTGTGGATTTTTAGCCATTATTCCATATACATAAGGAGATATGTACATAAAAGAGGAGACTCCATCATGTGGAGGAAGAAAGGAAGATAGGCTTACAAAGTTTCTTCCAAGATCTATACAGAGCTTTCAAGAAGATCTGAAGAAAATAAGGATGGAGATGGAATCTCCAGAAGAATTTGGATCTAGATCTAGATCTATATTTTTACATGGTGAGTGTGAGCATGCAGCTACACTCCATGATGCAAATCGTATTCAAATGCCTAGATCTATCATGAGATGGATGAAGGGAGGGAGAATGCCTAAGAGGGAAACTCTTAGTGATTTGTTGCAGGAGTATGAATCTCAAACTGAGAGGTTTAGAGATCATACCACTTTCCAAGAGTTTTTCAAGATCCAAGTGAAGAGAATTAAGGAGAAGAATATGGATATGTTTTTTTTCTCTACCTTTGATGGTTCACCTACATGTTCAGCCAGGGCTTGGGTGGAAGAGCTAGACACATTTTTGCAGCAGCATCAAATTTCTGAAAGTGAAGCCATCAGAGTAGCAGCGCTGGATTTTGGAGGTAAGGCTTATGCATGGTGGGTTTTTGAATCTTGTTCTTTAAAAAATGCAAATACTTCCTCTTATGCAAGATTCATTAAAACATTGGTGGGAAGGTTTGATGGGAAACTTCCTGAAACACATGTATTGGAGCAAGAGAAACTCGAGAAAAAAAAACCCTTGCATGTAATGGAGGAAAATATAGACCTCACTCCACTTCAGAAAACCATGGGAGAAGCTGACATCTTGCATCATACATTGTTAGAGGCAAGAACTCTATCTCATATTCCTAAACGAAAGGGCATGGGAATCTCTTTTTCACAAGAGGATCCAATTATTGGAGGATTTCCCATACACATTGATAAAGATGAGGGAAATAGCGCTGTCATATCTAGAGCACATCCAGTACCTCATGAAGAGGAAGGAGGAGCACATGCTCCAGCAGGAGGGATTCTTGTATCCTTTCAAGAAGTTCCCCAGGATGTCATACATGGGGGTCAAAGCATAATCAGTGAGAAACATGATTGTGAAGCATTGCAGATGGAAGGAGAAGGTAGGAAGGAAGGGCAACATCATTTGATGAGAGGCACACGCCCTTCTTTATTTCAGAGAGCTAATGCAAAGAGGAGGCAGGAAGTACAGTGCTATGAAGGCAAGGGCAAGGTTGCCTAACCATATGTATAGTCCACTCTTGACATTGATGTCTCACTACACGGAGGCATTCCACCTGGGAGGCCACCAGATCTAGCATTGATGAAAGACATCTTGTCTTTGAATTCACTGCTCTTGGATTTTGGAGAGGTGAAGAATTTGGAGGAGAACTTTGGCATGGGGGATTTCAATGTAGCAGGCAGCAGCATGAGGAGAGATTCACATGCCAGATCACCAGTGTTATCCCTTGGGAGGATTGATCCATATTGGAGGTCTCAACTCTTGGTAGAGTACTCCAAGGATCTTGGTGCTTGCATGATTCTTGATGGCCCTGATGGAGATGACAGATATATGGTGTATGATATGGTCATCTATTCTTATGGCAGAGTCTTCTTGACTAGAGATTCTAAGCTCAAGGAGAAGCTGCTACATGGAGCACATGAGGAATTCTTTTCCATGCATTTTAGTGCATATCTTTCCTTGGAAGAGAAGTTCATTTGGGAGGGAATTCAGCATGACATATTTCAGCATATGGAGAGATGCATAGCCCGGATGGTGATATATAGGATGTCACAGCCACTTCCCTACTCTTTGGAGGTGAGGGAGAATTTCCGGTTGAGCCATTTCAGCTCAAGATCTCAGGTACATAATGGAGGATGTACAATTTCATTTTATATTTTGTACTTATTTTCTATATCTAAGCAGCATATTGTACCAAGGAGCATCATTCCTTCTTTCATATTGTATAATAATGTACTTGCAGCCTTTTGTAGTATTGAGATTGGCTATCTCATTGGTGGTTTGTGGGGGAAGCCACATGATTTTTGGTGTGCACCACTGACACCATTTTGTACTTCCATTTTTCTATCTTGTAAAATTATTGTGGCAGAAAAAAAGTGGCTATAAAAGCACTTTTATTGGTTGATTTAATGCAGGCAAAGGATGCACTGCACTAGTTCCATGTGTGGAACTATGATCCACTTTCCGGTTGTCATATGGCAGCTTGTTCTCATTTGTTTTTGCTTCCATGTATTGCTGACATTTCTATGTTCATGGGAGGCTTTGTTTGGAGAGTGGGATATGAGATGGAGATGCCCATCGAGAGTATGATTCTCCCTACTATTCATGTTGTATGTTTCAGGAGGAGAATTCAGCAAACCATCATTGCCACATCACAACTCTTTTCTTCATATGGAGTAAGCCATTTGAAGAACTTGAGTGCTTGGAGGAGGCACTTTATGGCTGAATTATTTGATGGGGTATCTTGGGCCATACTTGGAGGCCATATTGTTTCAGCCCAAAGAAATAGACAGCCCCACACTTATCATAAATGGAGAGAGAAACAAATGAAGGGAGGAAAACTAATCTCTCCATGCAGCCCCACTACATTGCACAAGCAAGGGGTTGATGATTGTTTCATTTGGATGATAACATGGGTGATTGAATCACTAATTTGGAATAATATTCCCCATGTTTTTCATCACTCCTACCTTGAAAAGGCCATTGAACAACAATGAGATTTCCACTTGCACCCTCCACTTTCTCATATTTTTAAACACTTGGGAGGATTTATTACTGAGCTATGGTGGGATCTATTGATGAGGAGGCCACAAGAAGAGGGAGGGAGAGATTTTGCTCTACCTTTGCAGTTGCTTGAGGACAAGAAAAATTTTGAAGGGAGAGGACTATAATATTCCCAAAATTTAGACCTCATCTAAATGGAATATTATAGTTGATTTTCATCTTTAGATAAATGAATAAATGGGTAGGGAGGCCCATTGACAAGAAGAATAACATTCCTCATGTGAAAAGAGGAAGAATAAGTAGCTAAAAGGAGCACATTTAGGTGTGAACAAGAAATATATCATGTGGATTCAGTCATCTTTGACGAAGTCAACACATGCTGTCTAGATACATTGCATCTTCTTGATGAACATCGCAGATTTGGTGGAGGACAACTTGCATGAGCTTGGAGGCAAATGTGGATGGGACCCAATGAGAAGAGGTTCACTTGATATATATGAAGAGTATGGAAGAATTTTCCATTCATGTTATGTTATATTACTATTTAGTCTATTTAGACTCTTGGCTTCCTCTTGCTGTTTAGTAGGGTTGCAGTGTTGTTGAGCACCGAGTGTTCCCGAGCAGGAATCCCACCTCTACCCTTGAGAGGCCTCTTGGGAGAGTATTGTATTGATTTTTTCCACATCCAATCTTGAGGCCAAGCATAAATATTCATTCACAACGTTATTTATGTAGTAGTGTAGTGTTGTGTTGTAGGGTGTTGCAGTGGAAGATTGACCATTCCACTCCCGGGTTTGTTTCCCAGTAGAGGGTGCCTTCCTTCTCTTGAGGGATTAACAAAGGAGATTTTTGAGCTCATTTCACATCTTGGTAGTAGGAAAAAGCACCTCTAATCTCCTATAGCACAGTCCCTTGCATGAATTGTGTCATTTTCCAAAGATTTGTTGCAACAGGGTTTTAACCCTTGTTTTGGAGCTAGTTTCCTAGGGGAAGGGTCAACCCTTCTCCTAGAAAGCTAGAGGAAGGGATATTTATCCTTATTTGTATTATTCATCCAAATTTAGGTCATGTTTCATTGAGACTACGTTATTTCTGACCTGAATAAATCAGATTTTCTCTTTTTTGTACATGTGTCTCAAGAAATCCTTGCCAGGTTATCTCTATAATGCAATAAGGAGGCCATATCTATGTTTTCTTATCATATTGTGCCACTAATATCCAGATATATGTTTTTCTATTGAAATTTTTCAGAAACCCTCATAATATAATGTTGTACACGCTTCATTATTTTCTGCATAATCAAAGTCATGGGATTTGGGTGTTTTTAAGGCATTGTAAGGCTAGGAGACCTGTTTAACGTATCAAAAGGAATTTCTTTCTGATCCCATTTTGTATGTGAGGTCCTCAATATATATGATAAGGAAACAAACCATTATTTCCATTTTTTATCACGCAGTCAACTGGGAATAACATTTTTAGTGTCCATTTTACTGCTTTTCCCCACTAGGAGATAGTGTATAAAGGCATAATTTTGTGGATATGTCCATAATATGATAAAAGAGTGTCTAAGACACATTTTATGAGATAATTTTCTGCAATAATTCATTTGTGCTCATGTATTGTTGTAGCTCCACATTTCGAATATCTTAAGATATTCCCAATAGTGTAGATTTTCCCTATTTTTGGATATTACAGTCTGAAACATCTCACACACACTCAGAAATACCTAGTACAATCTGCTACATCATTGAACCATCAAGTATATAGATCTTGATCATGCTATAAGGAGTTGGAGCTGAGAAACAATCAAATCAAAGGGAAATAAAGAATCCCTTTACCTGATCTGATGCACCGAACAAGAGTGGAAGCTGGAACCAAGGTACATTTCCCTCTAGACTTGTCTTCTGAAATCAATAAGTTGATTTCAATAGAAGGAGTTCTGCCATAGGTGAGGCAATAAGGGATCCTCAACTAAGGCACCAGAGATAATAGTAGAGCGACTCATAGACTGACACCAGGGTTGAAGGGGGAATTGGAGGTACTAAGTAGAAGGCTGACGACTTCCCTTGTTAGAGCATAAAGGGCATGGATGACCTGGAAGCTACTGACACGACACCGGAGGGGATAGGGGACAGTATGACTAAAGGCCAAAATGTGCGACATGAGAGAGGAACACAACAATGAAGGATGAAGGACTATAGCGGGATACAATGGGACTCACGATAGACTCCATGGATGCAATGATGACTCAACTCAGATGCTCTAACAAGGGCAACTCGATGATGTTTCCAAACAGAAGAGGCCTAGTGGAGAGCATAAAAAAATGAGTACAAGATGGTTACTCAAGACAAAAATCAACACGACCATGGACAAGTATGAAGGCAAAGTGGTGCCCCAAGTACAAGTGTTGCAAGTGAAGAAATTCAATGTTGAGGAGTGTTGAAGTGACCCTTCCTGGAAAAAATGCATTTGAGTGAAGTATCAAATCAAAAAAAAATAAAGGATACCTATTTGAGAGCTTGGTGGGAGCTTTCCAATGGTGCTGATAGTTTTTCAAACTGAGCTACGGTTTGGTTGCAGCTGGCGAAAGAAAAATCTGGGGTTTCTCTTTTAATAAGGAATTTTCCCTCCAATTTGATTCATTTGCAAGTGTAATTGTGGTGAATGTAGAAAGGATAAAAGGCCCTAAATCTTGCGACGATCATAGCGGAGAAACTGACTGTTGGAATCATGATCCTTCAGTTGCAGGTAAGAGGCCTAACCCTACTCTTTCATTTCAGTGGATTGAAATTTTAGTTTAGGCACCTAGAGCTCAGGAATAGACCCCTGCTTTTCTTCATGACTGGGTCACATTTTTTGGGGCAATATCTCTGACCTGGGTATCAATTTTTGGGTAGAAAACTGTGACCTACCCCAGAAAAATCCTAAAAAGTGCAACCTATCAGAGAGAGGGATTTTGGTACTGTTTCTTGGCTGAGAGCTGGGTTTTTATGGTTGAAAGTAGTATTTCCTTTCTGCACATTGACAAATATGGTGGTTTTGTGTAAATATGGCAAAGTTTAGGATCAACTGGAGAGAGAGAGAGACTGGACACATTATTTTAGGAGATACGAGAGGATTATGGTGTCCACACTACATTGGCCAGGTTTGGGGTCCTAAAGTTTGTGGAGAACCCTTTGATGAGAGCTAGAGAGCCCTTGTTGGCCCAGTTGTCAGCTATTGGGATCCGGATCACGAGATATTTATTATGCAAGGGCACTGGATCGAGTTGACTGTCTAGAATATATATTTTCTGATTGATCTCTCGCCACTTAGGATGGTGGGAAATATGCAGCCAGTGTTACTGCAGGGGTGGAACATTATGGAGTTTGTGGAGCGCCATTGTTGACTGGATCTCCATGTGAAGGGGATACAGATATTGATCGAGGATCTAGAGCAGCTAGAAACCCATGTTGTTGCTGCAACGTTGCTGGGTATCTTTGGCAACCACGCACTCCACCACATCACTATGGGTGAGATGATGCTTGTTGAGAGTGTGTTGAATGGGACCAACTATAGGTGGGCCCAAATGATGTTTTCATCATTGAAATGACATTTTTCACTATGAAAGCAGCAGTTAAACCATGACTGTGCATATGGCACAGTATTATGCTCGCTCTTCTTTAAGAACATCCTAACACTTCGGCCTCACATATAGATCAAGGATGGGGACCCGAGAGAGCCCGAGATGTGCCGTTGGGGGTGACTACTATGCAGAGGGGGAGGTGGGGCAGTTAGACGAGTGTTTCGACCCAATTTTTTTGCTCATTGGGATCAGATGCCATTTTACATAGATGACTATCCCTACAGTGGGATGAGTTATCATCGGGATCCATACTTGCCACTATCGCCTGATCGAGCATGGGGGCCTGATGGTAAGTGACAAGTTAGTAATATTTTATGTGAATTTTAAAGTTTTAGAATATTGCATGTGGTACTGATTCATTCAATTTTGGTATGTAGATAAAACACCGGTGAAACTCGCCAGGTATATTGGGTGGCCTGTAGTATTAGGAGCTGTAGCACCAAGTGGGTCGAGGGGTCCACAAAATGAGGATGCAGCTGCACTCCAAGAGGACATCTATCGTAGATGTGAGAGGCTTATGATCGGTGTTTTAGAGAGAAGATGGAAATATCTTGATGACCAGTACATAGAGCCATGTATTGGTCTGCCCTCTGAGTGGCGAGGGGTCATGTGGCACATGGCGATGGCAAAACAGGGGATGCGTGATCTACGAGCTGCAGGAGCTGAGCCGTTGGCCCGAGATCCTCCAGATAGTGATTAGATGTAGGGGCATATGGTGCCCCCAATTTTGAGTTTTGTAACATGCTATGGGCATGTCATATGTATCAGATTTGATGGACTCTAAAACATTTTGATCGACACATATAATGGATATGCAACGTTTTATGGTTTATTTTTATTGTCTTGTGTGAAATGTGTGTGATAAATTCCAATATATAATATTATTTATAATGCTATCTACATAGTGATTTTGGGCTCTAGGTACATGACTGAATGTAGTGAATTCAAATTCACGCATCAAAAGCTTCACTCGTAAGTATCTTCTAAAAAGGACACGATTATGCACACGATAGACACCATTCAATTGCATGAAAAGAAGGAGGGAATCTAAATGAACATGAAGGTGAAGGATGCGATGGGAAAGGGAATTGGCTAATAAACCTCACACTACATCATATTCGGCCTGGTCATTGGTGGCAGTGGCAGTACCAATGCATACACCGTTAGAGAGAACAAGCGAATGTAAGGGGGTAAAAAAGGCCCAACCTGCTGAGGCTAGATTTTGGGAGTAGTGACTTACACCATCGACATAAATGATATACGGTGTGGATGAGGGGTCCATATGAAAGGTGCCATAAGACAAAAAATGAGAGGATGATGAGAAATGTTGGCAACCCGAACGCAAGGTAGGAATCAAACAAACACTACTAAAGGGTGTGTTCTTGGTAGGATGTCTACCACCCGCACACCGAAAAGGGGAAACATGGGGGAAAAATCTTTGGGGCAGTTTGTGTTCGGGTCTCGAAATTCACCATAGAAGCAGATGGTTCCATTCCTCTTATGGGCGGGAAATATTAAGTTAGGGGTGGAAAAGGCTTCCATGATGTCTTCATCACCATAAAATATGGGGTGACTAGTGGAAGGGTAACCACATGACGCAGCAAAGCTACCTGACTCATCATC
This sequence comes from Pinus albicaulis, assembly GCA_034641835.2. NCBI lineage: Eukaryota > Viridiplantae > Streptophyta > Pinopsida > Pinales > Pinaceae > Pinus > Pinus albicaulis. Next base: position 76,014,871 of record MU968359.1, read on the forward strand.
ATGAGAAGAAAGTTTCACATGCGAATCATCACAGGGTTGATAGAAGAACAAGTAGATAAGGGATCCACTAATGTTGAGCCTAGGGTGATAACTGAATGGAGGTCAAGAGAAACAGAAGGGGAAGTCCTAGAGGGATCTTCCACCATGGATCTCATAGATGATGACACGTAGAGGATAGTGGTCAAAGACTCCGTGATCTTGACATCCAAAGGGATAATTTCAATGGGAGTAGAGGTATTCTCAGGTTGGCCTGAAGCATACTGTGCGAGTATGGGACAGGTAGAATGATTCTATTCAGTCTTGTATGCCCGAACTACTTCCAAAGAGGCATGGTGATGCTTGAGGCAGGGACAAAGGTGGGTATAATGGTCATGGAGATCACACAAATCACAGGGGTGGTTGGTGTGAACATTCTTGGGGTTCTTGGCTGCATTGGAGGAACAAATAGAGGCTTCAGGGACCTTAGACTCAGGAAACACAACATTAACCATGGGCTTGATGCGAGGAAATTTAGGACAATGATAGGTGGCATGATAGATAACATCACACAAAGTACACGGAGGGGTACTGTTTGGAGGTTGAGGAGGAGTAGTGGTTGTTTGGGCAACCTTTTCTTTAAGTTCCTTCTTGAGAGATTTCCCCCCCTCACGCGAAGTTTTCGCAATAGGAGTAGGTTCCTATTGAGGTGGTGGAGGCACGGATACAAAGGGAAGGGTCATGGCGACTGGTTGGACCAGATTCAAAGCAAGATAAGGTTTGGGCTAACCAGGCGAGATAGTGGCTGGGGTATCAATGTACCAGACTAGGATCCCTAGTTTCATGTTAGGAAGAGATAAGGTAGCCATAATAGGCACCAAAAATACTCCAGGAGGAGGAGCTAGAAATCGTATCTAGCCGGAGGGGTAATTGCTAGGTGGGACAGTTTCGAGATGGTTATGGCCAGGAGGAACCGTTTCATGAGGGTAGATAGGTTCATGGATACCAGCTGCAGATGAGGAGCCTCGAGGAGGGTGTCTTGAAGGTTGATTCAAGGTGCTAGGAGTAGGTTGCAGAGGGAAGCACTGATGAATAGCCAAACCATTTTATTTGAGGTCAGACCAAGACAATTGCATCATGCAAACGTTCAACGATATGGGATCAGAGATAGGAGGAGAAAGACCAGGGAATGATCCATGAAAAAATGAATATTTTTATACTCCAGGTGAGACATTGGTCAAAGATTTGAATGCTTGTTTATTGGCCACCAAAGAGATGATGGACTCAGGGGAGGTCTGAGACTTTGGTCCGTAATATGTCAACTGGTCGATGGTGACAATATTTACATTATGTGAAAATCACATCTTACGTTGAATCGTAGATGGGACAATAGATATCACATAAGTGTAGCTATGACCCAATAGAATTTTTTAGTCTAAGGGGACATCAATGACTTATACATCGACACAAACAGTGTTTCCCACAAGAGTAATAGGACAATTTTGAAACATGCCAAGGTGCCGGGAAGGGTGGTCTCCCACGCGCGAAGGATGATAGTGGAAGGGGCCAACTCAAGAGATCCAAGTTGCCTCCAAATTGAACCAGAAATCGCATAGGTGGATGCCTCCTCATTAAAGATACAATGAGAGATGTTGGCATTCCGGATCTTGACAGGGATTTGGAAGGCAACAAAGGTAGGAAGGGGGGGATATTCTTACCGGTCAACATCAAAGACATTCAAATGATCATCTAAAGGATCCACAACACCCATGGTAGTTAGTAGAGGTTTCTTTGTGAAGGGCATGACTGGAGGACTTCCAGTGTTGACATGGAAGTAGGGGATTGCACCAAGTCATCTACTATACTATACAAATGGGAAGCTTTACCAAAAGTAGTGTTTCAGTGTAATGGTCCATTGGGGATCTTGGTATGAACCTTTTCCTTAGGTTGAGGGATCATTAAAGGACCATTGGGTGTCGAAAGAGGTTCTGTGGGACCTGAAGAAGGGGGATCATGTAGAATTTGAATAACTGATATGTTATCCACCGAGATTCTCCTTATCACACACTATTTTATCTTCATGCACAATACATAATCTCTCCTACCATTTATCATTAATTTCGGAAATAAAAACAATCACATGCGCACATTAAAACCATAAACAATCACACATATGAACATAGTATTTCATGGGAAAGCTTAAAGCTGAAAACCCCAACTATCTGTCTATTATATGTCATAGAGATCATGTAACAATCATTGTAAAAAGCTCCTCACAAGCTCTCAGTACCATCTCCAATTGCAACACACTAATCAAGCTAGATCTAGAAAAACACATGCTCCAATCTTTGCCACCTGATAGCCTACCTCTACTGCACAATCAATGCTAAAGAATGGCTCATAAATAACTTTGAACCACCTGGCTTGTACTGCGCAATACTCATTGGCATCTCCAATCATTGGTTGTTGCAAATCATGCAACAATATAGTTATAACTGATAGTCACACTGCTCTTTCACCTATCTCTTCACTGGTCTCCAATGAAACTGTCCATGCACTAAAGTTAACTGATGTATTCTTTAGTTGATTAATGAGTTTATAATTAGTGAATTAATTAATAATTAATTCACACCACTCTCACCAGTGTATCAATCAGTTAGACTAGATACAACTAGCTCAACTATGTTTAGATTAGTTAAACTGAACACAAATCCACTAACTTCCTAAATAAACTCCACCAAACTCTCTCACATGAGTTTTAACTGAAGTATCCATGCAATAGCTCCAATTAACCCTCATGAATAGTGTAATTCCTTCTTTCAACTCCTGTGCCACATCTGTGCACTTAACTGAAGTTCTCCAAGAGAATAAGATAATGTTTATAGTCCAAATATTATTAAGAGCTAATAATATTCGACATATCTATTTTTAGACTGACAATATAAAAATAGATTCCGCCCAATATTTCTAAATATATAAGTCTATATATTTTTCCAACTTGACCAACCATCCACAAATAGCATCCTGCAACTCATAGAATATGATCCATATGTCTAAAAATAGACATAGTCTAAAAATAGACTTTGCGCCAAAAATAGCCTACGGGCCCACTTAGTGAAGGTGACTTCTTTCCACTAAGCTCATCATCTTGTTGCAATCTCAACAGATCGAGGGCAGACATAGTGGGGGGCTTGTTGTACTAATGGGACTAAGTCTGAGGTTGAGATCAACGGTAATGGGTTGGTCAGATTTTATCATGAGAATCTGGTAATTGGAGGTACCAGATGGAGGAGGTTGAGTGGTTGCCTAAATTTTAGGAGGTTAGGTAGCCATTAATCTTTACTTAGGGAAAGGATTTGTAAACATAGCTGGTTGGATAGGTGCAACATTGGGAGGAACTGTTGGGGAGGCTTTCTATCCTTGGGATGCTACTTGAGCTTCCCACCTCTGACGCATCTGAGGTAAAAGAGGAAAATCGTGGGTGTAATGACCATAGACACCGCAACAATAACAAGTTTTGTTCATGTAAACATGTCTGTCCTACATGGGTTGAGTGCCCTATTACTGGGTTGTTGTGTTAGGTGCATTACCTTGGGGATTGGGTCCTAGATTACCTGGGGTGAATTGGTTTTGGTTGCCTTTCCTCTTATTTTTGGAAGTAGGAGGATTAGTGACACCCTGTTGTACATACATCTGGCCCTGAGGGGGTGGTGGCTGCTGGTGCGAGGGTTGAGAAGGTAAGGGAGTATGAGGTGCTAATTCTGGAGGAGATGGAGCACCAGGCTATGGATACGGATAATAAGGAGGTTGGGAAACATTCTGGTAAATAGGCTTGGAAAAAGGAGGAGGCATGTTGTATCTTGGATACATGCTACCGGGAGGGGGAAAAGTGTTGGAGGAGTTGGCCCCTCCCTGAGGGAAACCATAACCCATGGGAGGATGAGTGTATAGATGGGAAAGGGCTCAAATGATACCGTCAGCGGCATGGGATGCCCCCGATGTGTTGGCACCATCGGGTCTAGGGAGATCATGTAATATGGTATAAACATAACCAAAATGTGCATAGATCAGGTCATATTTCAACACAATCTGGAGGGCAGCTTCTTCGGTCTGAGGGAAATGAGATGTAGCTTCTTTGCCACTAGTAGGAAATAGGGATATGAGAAACCAATCCATGTAGACACGGTCTTCAAAGGTAGGGGCTCGACATAGGATCTTTCCTCTCTTCCATTCCTAGACATGATTGGATAGGCCGGTCGCAAAAGATTGACGGAAATAGGTCAAAATTTCGGTACCACTGTCATAACGAAGAGGAATATGGAAGTAAGATAGAAAAGCCCTGGCAAGAATCACAAAAGTAGTATGAGAGGAGGAGGCCTGATTGACATACCACTTGGAAGCTTCTCTAGTAAGTGTACTTTAGAGGAACTGAAGACGGACAGAGTCATCGACGATGGAGTTAGAGAAACACCACATGTGGAAAGAATGAACATGGTTTGTAGGATCCTCTCCAGTGAGACCTTTAAAATTGGGGATGTCTGAAGGGAGATTGGTTGGCATAGCAGGCCAACCAGGATCATGGTGTATGGGGTCATTGATCAACTAGTTAAAATCGGGAAGACTGAGGCCTATCATATAAGGGAGCAAGGGAGAAGCCGCAATAGTTCTTGTTGCAGTCCCACTAGTAGCATTCCCAGCATTAGGGTCAGGGTTACCACTAGTGTTAGGTCCTGAACCAGACATGGTGAAGGTGACAGGAGGAGAATCGGGGATAGAACCAGAAGGGGAAACCAATGAACTAGAAGCAGAGTGAGAATGGGGACTCGGTGGAGGATTAACTCGAACCCTATGCGGAGGAGTAAGTCTTCCTAACAGAAACTGAGGATGAAGGCCAAGAAGTCTCTGGGATAAATTCCTTGGGGGTGCAATGATGGAAAAATAGACATAGATCATAGAAGGAAGAGAGACCAACAAGGGAAAAAAGGTGCAGGATCAAATGATTACAATGTCGAAACAAGGGTAGGGAGGAGCAGGATCAATTGATTACAATGTTATAGTCTTGGTCTGGAGGTGTAAACCAGGCACTCTTCACTTACGGTGTGCGTGTATGTGATAAGTGTGTTAATTTTAATTAAAAAAAGGTGTGTGTAGAGAAAAAAGAAAAAAAGTGTTGTATAACTATAAATAAATCTAAAAATAATAGTAAAATAAACTGAATATGACAAAAAATAAACCGCTAAATATGCATCAATTTAAACCCAAGGAGGAGGGCTTCCCAAAAACTAGTCTATGGGTGGGAAAAATCTAGTAAAAACACACAAAATGGCCAATGGATCTAAATTCGAGAGGTACAGGGATATAAAGGTTATATCTACTGGAAATAGGTGCAAAAAATCGCAAAAAACCAGAGGGAAAAGTGTTGCAAATGAGGTGGCAAAAGGCTACAACCTGAAGGGAAACGAAGGGGACCCTAGAGGAGGACCAAAAAAAATTGAAAAGAGTTGTTTTGGATGGATGAATAACCAATCTAAAATGGATCTAAAAGTATAGGATCAGATTTGAAAAATGGTTGAACACACTGAAATCTCAGACAACCTGCTTTAGCTAAAATTTTCCTAAAAAGGTGGAAGTGTAGTGAAGACATAAGGGGCTTGGTTCCTACTTTGAAAAGTAAAACAGAACAAGTACAGGTCCAATATGAGTGGAGAGGTATTTCAGACAACCGAGAACAGTAGCCCAGACAAACCTAGAAAAATCACAGAAAAAATCCCGCAAAAAGTTCAGGTCGCAGTTTTTGACCTGTTTTCCACTGAGGTCACAAATTTCTGGCAATTTTCCACTACCTAAGAGCCGAGGTCACATGTTTTGGCCCAAAAAGTATGACCTGCACTTCCGTCTATCTTGGGAACATGTTTAAAAAAAAAAATTCATCTCAGCTACGGCTGATACCTTTCACCTGCGTAATAGGCCCAGAAACATACATAAGTTAGAATTTGTATTTTTTTAGGGTTTTAACGGTTAAAAGAAACATCAAGAAAATAAATAAAAAAAGTTGAGGAAAAACCGTAGGGGTTGATGCAACTGGTCATGCATGGATATGAAAAATGACAATGATCATAACCATAAACCCTTGTGGAGTCGCCAGTTGTTAGTGTGAATTCTAATCGCAAGCGTACGAAAAAAACTCACTTTAGTTGTGCATAAAAAACAGCCCTAACATCAAAGATGACTGTCAATTTCCTTAGATCTATAGTTAATTTATCAGAATAAATGCTAAAAATTCTAGATCTATATAGTTAAATACATTAAACAATAAATAAAAGCAAGAGTTGCTCCATGCATCCAATAGACAAGAAAAGAATATTTTTAAATAATTTTTGTATTATGACACATAGGAAGGGAAAATAGAAAGATGTTACCAGTCCCCCTCAATCGAATGGGTTCTTGTATGTCCTTAGCGCTTTAGATCTAAGATCTCTCTCTCTTGATGGTGTAGAAAACCCAGGCAAAAATGGAACTCAAAGGGAGCTCACAAGAAAAAAGGTAGAAAAATATGACAATGATGGAGGATCAAAGTCATACCAAAAGTATAGATCCAGAGCAATCTTTAGGCAACAAAAGGTAGTGAATGAATGGAAAAAACCTTCTATTTATAAAAAAATATTGAGTTAGTCTAGATATTGGTGCATAATTAAAATATTATTAACCAAATCTAGATCCAACTTTTATGGAATATTTATTATTTTTTTTGCAGGGAAAATGAATTTGAATTTGGTCAAATCCCTTTATTTGCAAATAATAAATAAATAAATGATTTATTTATTATTTTAAGAATGTGGTTGAGTAAAAATTAAATAAATAGGGATTTATTCAATTATTTATAAATGATTTAGTCAAATTTAACAAGGAATATTATTTAAATAATGTTTTAAATAATTATTCTTAGAAAATAATAAGATAAATAATGATTTATGTAATTAATTTTCCTGTTTTGGGTTAAATATGACCCAGAATACTAATTAAAATGTTGTTTAATTAATTATCCTTTGAGAAAAATAAAAAAAATATGGATTTATTCAATATTTCCTCATGAGGTTTCTTATTTAGACCATAAACAACTTAAAAAATTATGGATTTACTAAGTTATTTTTCATAGTGAAAGCAATTTTACTAGGGTAAAATTGGTCTTACATGGTGTACTTTGGTCCATCTAATAGTAACAGGTTAGATGACCAAAAATTGGTGTAACACTATTTACCGCTTGCAATGCATCAGTTAACATTTGATCAACGTCCTTACAAGAAAAAATACTCACAAATCTACTTGCTAGAGAATCCCAATCTACCGTTTCTCTCTTCCTTTCTTCCATTATGTACCAGGCTTGTGGTAATGTTCTAAGGGAACGCACAAAATCATGTACCCACAATTCCGTTGTTGTAATATTCCAAAATGGAATTAACAGCAATACAAGACATAAAACTGGAAATAACAGTGAATAACATTACACCAAAATGTATGAAAACCATGGAGCCATTTTATTATGTAAAAAAGTAGAAAATGATTACAACAGAAGTGGGCACAACTCAAATAATCAAGGCAAACAAGCCGTCCATGAATACATATGCCAAAAGTGAAATGCTAATATATAGCAGAATGCTCATGAACAAGTACAAAGCAGTTATAGATGGTACACTGCTACTGTAAATGTGAAATAATATATGTCTACAAATATATGGCTCATAAAATGTCGGGAGTAAATATATAAGCTCCCAAACACATTTTCAAGACAACCCAGAAAGGATTTCCTGAAATATGAAAAAGTACAAAAATGTCGGAATGCAGCCCTAGGACTGAATAGCAGTGGTAAATGAAGAACTACATGAATATGGTTGTAGATGATTCATATGATGAATGGATATCCTCCAATAGATGCTCCAGGTGAAAGGCTGATCCAATCACTGAATATCTCACCCTCTAATCAAACACTACAACCTCTCACTGCAAATGCTCACTGAAATAACACAGTCAAAGAGGGATACTGTTGTAATATCCCAAAATGGGAATGCAGCAATACATGAACATAAAAATGTAAAACTATGAAAATATAAACATGAAATAAGAGGGATCAATGTACATCCATCATGTTATTAATATATCAGCAGAAATATACAACAAGATCATGAGGGACAAACCACTTAAGCAATGGGAACAGGTCTCCAATGAACAAAACAATCAGCACATGAGCTGTTGCAACTGTATAGAATGCTGGAGAGAAGTGAAATCGTTGTCTATAATAGTGTAGCTACTGAGTAATACATGTATAAATATAATTTTTCTGATAGAAACAAAATAAATGCCCAGCAATGAAGATGTGGGCTCTAATACAAGATTTCTAGCCAACTGGGAAAGGATTGCTAGAAATATCAAGAAATATACAATGTGACAAATAACCCTGGGTTTAATGTGCCAATGCAAACTATATCTGATATGAAATGAGGTTATGATAGATCTAAAATAATGATGTCCTCCTCCAATGCTATTTCTAATTAGAAGGTTGATCCCTCTACTCAGAAATAGACCCTCCTAATGAGCTCAATGAACCCTCCCAGCAAATGCCTCCAAAAATAACGTAGTTCAGAATGGTGACTGTGCTGTGAGGGATACAAGATGGTTGGCCTGATGCCAAATATGTCAAAATATTCTCAGGAGCCCCCCTTTCTGATCCTCCAATGAATAGACAACCTCTCCACTGAAAAACAAGCCCAGAAATGACTCTAAGAGATCCTCCTTTGCTGCACCCTGCAACACAACCAATTTCTAAACAGAAACTATGTTGTAGCTAAAGGAGGTAGCTTGGCCAAAATTCTAGAATGAGGAAATGTAGCCCAAAGAACCTCTCCTTCCCTGAGGATGAGGTAGGGATTCCCGACTAGGAACACCCTTGTGCCAAATAGAAATGCAACCCTGCTAAACAGCAAGAGGAAGAAAATTCTAAAAATACCAATAGCAATGATAAAAAAGATGAATAAAAATGGTTTCTATCCCCTACATATATAGCATGAGAGCCTCTCCACATTGGGTCCCATCCATATTTTCCACCAAGCTCATGCCAGTTGTCCTCAACTAAAACTATGTTGTTCATCAAGGAGATTCAATGTATCTAGACAGTGTTGTTGACTTGGTCAAAGTTGAGTGAATCAACATGATCCAGCCCCTGTTCACACCCAAATGTTTTTAATCTAGCTTCTTATTCTTCCTCCTTTCAAATTAGGAGTGTTTTATTACTTCTCAAGAGACTTATGGGCCTCCCCACCCATTTATTTACCAACCTATGATAAAACAACTATAATATTCCATTTAGCTTGGATGCTAAATTTTTGGAATATTACAGTCCTCCCCTCCAAATTTTTTCTTGTCCTCAAGAAACTATATAAGGAGAGAAAAATTCCTCCCCTTCTCCTCTTGTGGCCTCCTCATCAATAGTTCCCACCACTTCTCAAAACAATCTGCATTAAATCTGTCCTCCAATAATCCCTCCCAAGCATGAAAAACCAAATGGTGTACATCATGAGAAGGTGCAAGGTGTGAGTGGAAACCTTCTTATTGTCCATGGCCTCCTCAGGGTAGGAGTGATGATAAGCATAGGGACTCTCATCCCAAATGAGAGTCTCCCATACCCATGCTATCATCCAAATGAAATGAGCCATTCTAGGTAGCTCATCAAAAGAATCCTCAACCCCTGGTGTATGCAATGTGTTGGGGCTGCATGGAGAGACTATATTTTTCCATTCAAATTGTTTCTCTCTCCATTTATGGTAAGTATGGGGTCATTTCTGATTTTGGGCTGAAATTACATGGCTTTCAAGAATGGCCCAAGTTACCCCACTCAACAATTTAGCCATGAAGTGCCTCCTCCAAGAACTCAATTTCTTCAAATGGCTCCTCCCACATGAGGAAAAGAGATGTGATGTGGAAATCATGGTTTGCCCATTGTTTCTCCTGAAACATACAACATGTAAATTAGTGAGAATAATACTCCCAGTGGGCACTTTCAACCTTTGTCCCACTCTCCAAACAAATCTCCCCTTGAATATAACAATATTAGCAATATATGGAAGAAAAAACCAATGAAAACAAGTTTTCATATGACAACCGGAAAGTGGATCATAGTTCCACACATGGAACCAACGCAGGGCATCCCTTTCCTACCTCAATCAAATAACAACAAGTGCCTTTCCAGCCACTTGTTTTCTGCCACAATCATCCTACAAGATAGGATCATGAAAGTAAGATGTGGTGCCAATGGTGCACACCAAGAGTCATGTGGCTTCCCCCACAAAGCACCAAAAGGATAGCCAATCTCAATGCTACATTTTGCCTCAAGTACATCATAATATAAGGTATAAGAAGGAATGACCTTCCTTAATACAACATGCTTCTCATAAAAGGTAAAGAAGTATAAATCATAATGCTTCTCCACCATGTACTTTGGTCCTTGAGCTGAAATGGCTCAACTGCAAATTATCCCTCACTCTCAATGAGTAGGGTAGTGGTTGTGCAACTTCTCCATCAGCATTTGGGCTATTCATCTCTCCATATGTTGAAATGTATCATGCTGTATTCCCTCCCGAGTGAACTTCTCCATCAAATAATGATATGAATCAAAGTGCATAGAAAGGAAGTCCTTATGTGCTGCATGTAGCAACTTCTCCTTGAGCTTAGAATATGTAGTCAAGAAGACTCTGCCATGAGAATATATGACCACAACATCCAACATATATATATCACCTCCCTCTAGGTCATCAAGAATCATGCAAGAACCAAGATGCTTGGATTACTCTACCAAAAGTTGAGATCTCCAATATGGATCAATCCTCACAAGAGACAGCGCTGAAGATCTGAAATGTGAAGCACCCCACATGTTGGTGTCTTCCACTTTGACATCCCTCATGCCAAATTCATCCTCTAAATTTCTGCCATGCTCATCATGCAGCTGCTCATGCTCAAATAGAAGTGGTGACCTTTGGGGGTTGGCCTCCCATGAGAAGCTACCATCCAAAAAGAACTTCCTGATCTTGGCCAATGTAAGCATGAGTGGCCTCCATCTACTCCAATATATGGAGGATTCCTTCCTCAAAGGAAGTACCCTATGTTTCTCCAAATCGATGGAACAACTTCCTTGCACCATGAAGGTGCCATCCTCCATCACTGCAGCAACTTCTGTCAGCGCAATATTTGTAGTGAGAGTGGGTGATGCTAAAAATGGGAGAATATCTTTCTCCTCCTTGAGTCTATCCTAAACTCTCTGCATTGTACTGGAATCCTCCAAGGTCTTCACCCCTCTGGAATCTAAGAGTGGTGAACCTGATGGAAAAATGTCTCCTACCAATTCTAGATCTGGTGGCCTCCCAAGTGGAATGCCCCCATGTAGTGGGACATCAAAATCTAAAGTGGACTGTATATATGAGTGGACTGATTTTTCCCTCTCTTCACTGTGTAATACAGTCTGCTTCTTTTTTGCAGAAACCCCTCGGAATAGATAAGGGTGAATACTCATCATCCCTTGATGCTGATCCTTCTTTTCTTCTCCTTCCATCTGCAAAGATTGAAAACCCACAACAACTGATGTATGTTGCTCCGGAATTGTGCTTTGGTTCCCACATGTTAAATCATTTGGAACTCCTTGCAAGGACACAATGGCTCCTCTAATGGAAACAATGGATCCCTTCCCATATCCATGTGGTAATGGATTTTCTCCCAATGGCACAACACTGCTAGCTCTTTTCTGCTCATCCTCTTCATCAATATGTGAGATTTCCTCATCATCAATGAGAGACCCTTGATATTGGTCTTCCCTTGAAGGAGGTTTCTCCATGTATTCACCAATAGAAGAGTGCTCTTCAAAAGGTGGGGATCTTGACCTTATCAAGGTACCATGCATGTTTTTATCCCCTTCATCAGAAATATGGAGTGGAGTTGGCAAGATAGATCTCTCCAACTCATGCAAATTTTTTAAGTTTTTGGGTTCCACAAGAGATGTTTTACAATGTTTAATGTCAAATATTCTCACCAATTCCTTAGTGAACCCAGCATAAGTGTTTACATTTGCATGATAAAATGAGGAAGAACTATTAAACCACCAATTATTGGCCATACCTTTGAGGTGTAGCGTTTCTACCCTAATGGCCTCGTTTTCTGAAACTTGTTGTTGTTGGAAATATGAATCTAGCTCCTCCACCCAAGCTTTGGCTGTGCACTCTGTTGATCCATCAAAGTTAGATAGAAATATTCTACCTCTCTTAATTTTATCATGGTTTTTTGATCTTCTAGCTTCCTTGAGTTGGAAAAACCCTTGGAATTCCAACTGCTCTTTGAATCTCCATGATGGAGACTCATACTTCTGAAGATATACACTCAAGGTCTCCTCCCTTTGTGCATCTCCTTCCTCCATCCTTATTGCAGTGAATGTCGGCCATAGACTGTGATGTGGATCTGCATGTGTGGCTAAATGGTCACACCTATCATGTGAATAAATAGGGATTTCTTCACTTTCAAACCCTCTCAATAATTTCCCACACTTCTCCCCTTTCATCTCCTTGAGATCTTCTTTGATATTTTTCATAACTTGGAAAAGAAGCAGGGAGACCCTCTCTTCCTTCATTTATCAAAATAATTGATTCATGCCTTCGTTTCTTATATTAGTCTTCTCTTTTCTATGAGAATATTCTCCTCCTAATGGCATAATGTCTTGGATGCACAGGCTGAGCCAAGATTATGCTCTGATACCACTGTAATATCCCAAAATGGGAATGCAGCAATACATGAACATAAAAATGTAAAACTATACAAATATGAACATGAAATAATAGAGATCAATGTACATCCATCATATTATTAAGATATCAGAAGAAACATACAACAATATCATGAGGGACAAACCACTCAAGCAATGAGAACAAGTCTCCAATGAACGAAACAATCCGCACATGAGATGCTGCAACTGTATCGAATGTCGGAGATCAGTGACAATGTTGTCTATAATAATGTAGCTACTGCTAAATATATCTATAAATATAATGTGGCTGATAGAAACAAAATAAATGCCCAACAATGAAGATGTGGGCTCTAATACAAGATTTCTAGCCCACCTGGAAAGGATTGCTAGAAATATCAAGAAATATACAATGTGACAAATAACCCTGGGGTTAATGTGCCACTGCAAACTGGATCTGATATGAAATGAGGCTATGAAAGATCTGAAATAATGATGTTCTCCTCCAATTTTATTTCTAATTATAAGGTTGATCCCTCTAATGGTATGTCCTCCTCATCCCTCAAATGGTATGTCCTCCTGATCCTCCAATGGTATGTCCTCTTGATCCCAGCAAATGCCTCTAAAAATAATGTAGTTCAGGATGGTGACTGCACTGTGAGGGATATAATATGGTTGGCCTAATGCCAAATATGTCAAAATATGCTCAATATCCCTCCTTTCTGATCTTCCAATGAATATACAACCTCTCCACTGAAAAACAAGCCCAGAAATGACTCTAAGAGATCCTCCTTTGCTGCACCCTACAATGCAACCCAATTCTAAATAGAAACTCTGTTGTAGCTGAAGGAGGTAGCTTGGAAAATTTTTCAAAATGAGGAAATATAGCCCAAAGAACCTCTCCTTCCCTGAGGATGAGGTAGGGACTCTCAACCAGGAACACCCTTGTGATAAACAGCACTGCAACCTTGCTAAATAGCAAGGAGGAAAAGTATAAAAATACCAATAGAAATGATAAAAAAAAATGAATAACAATGGTTGCTATCCCCTCCATATATAGCATAAGAGCCTCTCCACATTGCGTCCCATCCATATTTTCCCCCAAGCTCATGCAAGTTGTCCTCAACTAAAACTGTGTTGTTCATCAAGGAGATTCAATGTATCTAGACAACGTTTTTGACTTGGTCAAAGTTGACTGAATCAACATGATCCAGCTCTTATTCAAAAAAAAATGTGCTTAATCCAGCTACTTATTCTTCCTCCTTTCACATTACGAGTGTTTTTATTTCTACTCAAGAGACTTATGGGCCTCCCCACCCATTTATTTACCGACCTAAAGTTAAAACAATTATAATATTCCATTTAGCTTGGAGGCTAAATTTTTGGAATATTAAAACTGCACTGTAGATGATGGGAAATATGTTGGCTTAGTGCCTATATCTGAAATATGCTCCATAATCTTCCTCACTGATCTCCCAAAGAGAATAATTCTTCCTCCTCTGAAAAACTAGCTCCGGAAGTGGGTTTCTCAACCCTCCACTGCAACACCCTACAACACAACACAATCCTCTATAGAGACTGCGCTGTAGCTGAAGACTGAAGCTTGGCCTTAAGCCTGAGTGTGGAAAATGAAGTGCAAAGCTCCCCCAAGATACCTCTCAAGAAAGGAAATGTGATTCCCACTCGGGAACTCCTAGTGCCCAACAACACAACAATCTCAACCAAATAGCTGAAGAATGCACAATAGTCTTGCAAACCATAAAATTAATAATCAATAACATGCCTTACTATGACTGCCTTTCCCTCCTTATAAAAAATTATGATCCTTCTTACCTTGGTTCCCACTCATTATGGTTTCCACCTTCAAGGAATCTCCCTCCCACTATCACTGCATTGTCTCTATTGATGAGCTACTCCTTCCATACCAGCATTGTTGACTTGGTCAAACTTGACCTTGTCCACATGTATTTTCCCATGTTCACACATGAGGGTGCTAGATCTAGCTATTATTATGATCCTTTTCACATTAAGAGGGATTTTATGCCTATTTAAGATATGTATGGGCGTCCTTACCCATTCATTGATCTAACTAGGTGTTGGAAACAAAATTAAATTCTCATTAGCTGCATGCTAATTTAGGAATATTACAGTCCTCCCCTCCCAAATGTTGCTTGTCCTCAAGCAACTACAAGGATAGAACTGAAGAGCCTCCTCTCCTCCTCCTATAGCATCCCCATAAAATAAACTCCTCCAAGGAATAAGATGATGTCTCATCAATAAATCTCTATATTGCCCCTCCCAAGTATGCAAGTTAGCCTTTGGTGACCATCCCAAATAGTTGTCATCATGAAGAAGTAAAATACCCAAGGAGGAAACAAGGTGATTTCTAGAGGTCCTCTTGAGCCATGGAATCTGAAGTTCATTGGGAACTATCATTCCCATGTGAAATCTCCATCCCCAAGCTATCATCCATAAAAAATGAGTCACCTCCCAACATGGCAACTCATAGAAAAGTTTCTCCCATTTGTTCATGAGAGGCATAACCCGAGTGCTCCAATCAATCACATGGCCCACCTCATAAAGAAGCAAGTGATTTACTGTAGTGGCTATATCATCTCCCATGTTCCTCTTGAAGCATGGAGTATAAAAGGTGTGGGAATTTTCATTCCCCATGGACACATCCAACCAATGTGTCTCTCCTCCAAACATGCTCCCCACAAAGATAAGAACAACATAAACATAGGGAACCATAATGAGAATCATACTGGCTGCCATATGTAACAAGGGAGAAGGACAATGGTCCCTCAAATGCAACCAGTGTAGTTTTACTCTCAACTACATCAGAAAATGGCATGATTATTGGCTTCCCAACCACTTGCTTGCTGCCCCAATATCCTCACAAGTTTAGAGAAAGTGTATGGTGTATGGTGCAAAGTGAGCATGTCATGCACAAAATATCATCTCCTCAAGACCTCCTAGGGAGTGGCCATCGTAAATGCTGCTTATGGCCTCAAGTAGACCACAAAGTCTATAAGGAAGAATTCTCCTTATTTAAGCAATTTCCTACACATATATGGTTAAGGAATGCATATATTCATTATATAAATCATTATGCAACCAAACAATATCCTTACCATATGCTTTGCCCATGAAAATGGAGTGGCTCATAGATAAATCCCTTCTCATTCTCAAAGAGAAAAGAGGTGGCTATGTTAACTCCCCCAAAGAGTTATGCATCTCCTCCATCTCCACATGATCCATGCATCTCCTCAAATGCTGATATATCTCCTCGTCAAAGCCTTCCCAAGTGTACCCCTCCATGATGGTGTGGTATGCTCTCATAGAATAAGTGTGGATGAAGAGAAAATATTCTTGAGCTGCTTATAGTAACTTCCCCTTGAGCTTGGAATCTCTAGGTAAGAATATCCTACCATGATAGTAGATGACCTCATCTTTGACTGAATATCCCTCCTCATGCAGCTGGTCATTGAATAACATACAAGTAGAAAGATCCTTGGAATAATCCACCAACAGTTGGGATTTCCAATATGGATCTATCCTCCATAGTGACAACGCTGATGATCTATCACAAAGAACATCTATAATATGGTTTTCATCCTCATTGATATCTCCCATGCCAAATATACAAGTCAAAAGGTTTCTATCCTTCCCATCTTTCTCTTGCCACAACGCATAATCTGGAATGAGAGTGGGTAATGATGATGTTGGGAGAATGCCTCTCCTCTCCTTGAGTCTACCCAAGACTCTCAGCACTAGACCAAGTTCTCCCAAGGTCCTCACCCCTTTAGAATCAATGAGTGCTACACCCAAATGTGAAGCATCCCTCATCATTTCTTGATCTGGTGGTCTCCCCGGTGAAATTCCTCCAAACAATGAGACATCAATATTAAGAGTAGACTACATATATGAATGGAAAACCTTGTCCCTACCCTCACTGCGCAAATCAATCTGCCCCTTTTGTGTATCACCCTTATAAAATAGATAGGGGTGTGTGCTCCTCATCATATGACGTTGGTCATCCTCCCTACCTCCTCCTTTCATCTGCATGGTTTCACAATCATGATGTTCATTGATTGTGCCTTGGCCTCCACATATGAAATCCTCAGGAACTTCTTGCAATGCTACAAGAATTCCTCTTGTTGGAGAAATTTCTCCTTCTACCTGTGCATGAGGTGCTATATATTCTCTAGATATGACAACGATGTTTCCCCCGGCCTTCTCTTCTTCCTCAATATGAATGGGAGTCACTTTCTCAATAAGAGGATCATATTTTGAAAAATGGATCTTCATGTCCTCTTGTCCAAGAATAGGAGACAGAGATCTTGCCTCTAGCAAATTATTATGCAATATCTGAGCCTCTTCAATAGTTTTCTGAAATGGAGTTGAGTTAATAGGTTCCTCCAACATATGGAAAGTTTTTGTTTGTTTTGGTTTCTTTAGCTCCACCAAAGTTGTTTCAGAATGTTTCTCATCAAACCTTTCCACTATTCTCCTAGTGAAATTTGCATAAGAAGAAGTATTTTCATTTATTAATTAAAAAGACTCAAATATCCATCAAGCATAGGCCTTACCTTCAAAATGCAGCACTGCAACTTTGATGGCTTCAATCTTGGAAACTTGGTGTTGCTGCAAATAGATGTCTAGCTCCTCCACCCAAGCCCTAGCTGAACATTGAGGTGAACCATCAAAAGTAGATAGAATGAATCTACCCACATCATGTTGCTTGCTCCTCTCCACCTTAATCTTTCAAAACTCTCAGAAGTTGATGTGATCTTTGAACCTCTTAGTCTGAGCTTCATATTCTTGCAGATAATCCCTAAGATTCTCCTTCTTAGGCATTTCTTCTTCTTTCATCTTCCTCACAGTAGATCTGGGCATATGACTGTGCTATGAATCATAATGTGTGGCTGCATGCTCACACTCATCATGCAAAAACCTAGGGCTTTCTTCAGATTCAAACCCCTTTGGAGATTCCTTACGCATCTCCCTTCTCATCTTCTTGATATCTCCATGAATGCCCTGCATAGTTTTAAAAAGAAGCTTTGAGAGCCTATCTTCCTTCCTTCCTCCAAATAATGGAGTCTTCGTTTTGTATTTTTTGTACATCTCTTCTTATTCTTATTCTCCTGATAGCATAATGGCTAAGACCTACAGACTGAGATGAGATTATGCTCTGATACCATTGTAATATTCCAAAATGTAAATAACAGCAATACAAGACATAAAACTGGAAATAGCAGTGAATAACATTACACCAAAATGTATTAAAAGCATGGATCCATTTTATTATGTAAATCAGCATCAAATAAGTACAATAGAAGTGAACACAACTCAAATAATCAAGGAAAACAAGCCTTCTGTTCGGCCAGAATTTTGAATTACGGATAAATCACGCTTCCCTAGATAGGTGCTAGTCTAGAACAATAGGTGAAAAACTATACGACTATTTCTCCTAACTCAGAAAAAATACACAGAGAGGATTGGAGGCTTACTTTTTCAGTCACTTCCAAATGGCTCCTTCTGTCGCTTCTGTTGCAGCTTCAAATTCAAGCGGTTTGTGAGCTGAATGCTTACTGTAAGAAAGAACACTGAAACAATAGAAGATGCAATAATATAGATATCTATTCAATCTACTTAGCTAAATCAGTAAAGCATAAACCATATACATCAACCAAGATCTTGCAATATAGAAAATCAAAGCCAATACAGATGCATATAGGAAAAAATAAGTAGTACTCTTTATCGATGATAGAAGGAGAGGTTACAACCTAATGAATGATTTAAAGTGACCTTCCAGCAACGTTCCCAAGCCTCATCACAGTATAAATCTCTCTAGCAACAACTTCACAAATCTAGCTCTCAATTGAAAATTCTCCACCATTTCTCTACTCAAATTCTTCCTTCTCAAGCACTTAGATCTATGCTCAATTTATCGATGAACTATAGGTTGTTTTGCGATAAATAACTTTCCAAAAATAAGCAAGACATGTTTCCAGTCATGTAGATGTCAAATGGACAGTTGGATCCGAAGCTTGACACGTGAGCTCTTCTAGAAGGCACTAGCCAAGTGGAGATTTCGGAACAATGAGAATTTTTCTCCCAATGTGACCAACACACCTGTGAATTTCGGGAAGTGCTTTGCATAGTAGCCTTTCATGGGGCTACCTGCATATGCAATGCACTTAGGCCCCTTAGAGCCTACGTTGGTGAGCTCTCATATGCTATATAATAAGCTTCAAACCATGGAAACCTTTGCTTGATGAAAGTATTGCTTGATTTTTCTTTTTTCTTATCTTAGGGCATGTAGCAATTGAAATGATAGGGAATGATAGAACCTTGATCATTGGTCATGGAGATGATGTCTAGTTAACCAGGTCATTGGGAATTGTACCCAAATTGACCTATAACACCTTCCATGAATACATATTCCAAAAGTGAAATGCTGCTACATAGCAGAATGCTCATGAACAAGTACAGTGCAGTGATAGATGGAACACTGCTACTGGAAATGTGAAATAATATAGATCTGAAAATATATGGCTCATACAATGCTGGGAGTAAATATCTAAGCTCCCAAACACATTTTCAAGACAACCCAGAAAGGATTTCCTGAAATATGAAAAATTACAAAAATGTCGGAATGCAACCCTAGGACTGAATAGAAGTTGAAACTCAAGAACTGGATGAAGATGGTTGTAGATGATATATACGATGAATTGATCTCCTCCAATAGATCCTCTATGTGAAAGGCTGATCCAATCACTGAATATTTCACCCTCTGATCACACACTTCAACCCCTCACTGCAAATGCTCACTGAAATAATGTAGTCAAAGAGGGATAATGCGCTATAGATGATGAGAAATATGTTGGCCTAGTTCCAAGGTCTGAAATATGCTCTAGAATCTTCCTCACTGATCTCCCAAAGAGAAGAATGCTTCCTCCTCTGAAAAACTAGCTCCAGAAGTGGGTTTCTCAACTCTCCACTGCAATACCCTGCAACACAACACAATCATGTGCAGACTACACTGTAGCTGAAGACTGAAGCTTGGCCTTAAACCAAGAGGCCTCTCAAGAAAGGAGATGGGATTATTTATTTAGGAACACCAGGTGCTAAACTGCACAACAATCTCAACTAAACAGTTGAAGAATGCACAATAGTCTTGCAGACCATAAAATCAATAATCAATAACATGCCTTACTATGGTTGGCTAGCCCTCCTTATAAACAAGTGTGAGCCTTATTACCTTAGGTCCCACTCATTAGGGTTTCCACCTTCAAGGAATATCCCCCCCACTATCAATGTGTTGTCTCTATTGATGAGCTACTCCATCCATACCATCATTGTTGACTTGGTCAAACATGACCTTGTCCACATGTATTCTCCCCTATTCACACATGAGGGTGCTAGATCCAACGATTATTATGATCCTTTTTCACATTAAGAGGGATTTTATGCCTATTTAAGATATGTATGGGCCTCCTTACCCATTTATTCATCTAACACGGTGTTGGAAAGAAAATTAATATTTCCATTAGTTGCATGCTAATTTAGGAATATTACACTTGTAAAATATTCAACCTCCCATCGTTATTCACAATATTTTAGATGTTGTTTGGGGTCTGAAGTACCCATACACTTTACATCTAGTTTCGAACCCCCAGACCATCAGAATATGACCCATAATGCACTTGATATTTCATCCCACCTTTGGAGGTTTTTGTGATCGGTTCCCCACCACTGGGTCAACGTTTATTGTAAATCCACATTCATTAAGGCCACTTTTTTCTCTTCAAGAACAATTTCATAAACTTTTTTAATAAAAATATTAAATTTTTCCATATTGGTAAAAGTAGCATATCCTCCTACCTTTGTTCTGATCTAGTTAACCCCTCATATGGTGGCACATCTTCAGTTTTTTACTATGCATCCTCCTTGCTACCAATAATCCCAAGAAACCTCTGATCCAATGTCTGAACTCTAAACAATGTGTGAGTTGATTGACCCTTCGACCATCAGGTTGATATAACCTACTATTTTTCCTACAATTAGTTCGTACAACTGATCTAGTAGTCCAGGCTCTTCTCTTCCATCGGTTGGTTCTATAAATCTTGGACCTTGGTAGGGACCTAGGGGCTAGATTAATCTAACCCCCTTAACCTCAAAAATCATTAGTTATTTCTTTAAGTCAATGACTGCATAGTTTTAAAATGCCTAGTCTATCCAAAGAAGTGAAGGATAGGGGTTCTTATCACCCATGATGTCTATGACTTCAAAGTATGCATAGTTATTAACCCATGCGATATCAACTTCCACATCTTCTAATCTTTCGATGGGTATGATGAAATTTTGATTCACCATGCGAAACTGTATAGGAGAAAATTCCATCTTGGGTTTACCCAATTCTTCCCAGGTCTTCCTTGGTAGTATATTAACATCTGAACCTAGATCGAACATTGTATCTCTTATCTGGAACCCTACAATTTGTGCATCAATCCTAAACTCCTTCCCTTTTTCTCTTTTGTTTCTTCAGACTCTTCTTTAGTGCCTCTCTATAAGATTAGCAAATATTGTGTTGTCATGACCTATCCCTCCTTTAATGGCTCATTTTGAATTTTCCCACAAATGTTTGAGCATCTTCTCATTATTTACAATGTTCAAAAATAATTTGAACCTTTCTTTTATAAGTTGTTCCACAAGTAGGCCTTTTTCCTTCCCCGCCATTAGATGTAATGTTTGTGATTATTTTCTTGAATTCAAATTTTCTAAATGTTTCCACTACTTCCTTATAGTATTGTTTCTGTTGTTTGGATTATAGGAGCACTTTGGAGAGATTAGTTTTATATTCTTAGGTTGTTCTATTTCTCACGCATAATCTCCTGTCTTCTTTCCTCCACATGTCACTATAGCTACACTTGAGAGGGGTTCGATTTATGGTATTTTTGGTTCCGCATTGATCAAATTGGCTCCCCTCTTTCTATTTCTTTCTTCCCATATTTCTATTAGTTATGGGAGATCCTCTGTGGCATGCGTGGTCACTCTACATTGAGAACACCACGGATTTCTATTTAAAGGGAATTCCCTCGCAACATGACCCTCTAGGCCACATTTATAACATTACATTGGTCCTCTTCCTCCGATTCTCCCCCTCCTTATTCTTGGTCCTCCTCATCCCCAAGGATTTTCATTGAATCTGTAATCTGTTCTATCCAGTCTATCAGCTAATGCATCCAATGATTTACATTGGTCTATGTGGTGAGTTGGTGAGGCACAAAACTCATAGTATGTGTTTTTGGGGGCATTCGAATACTTCTGTAAATTTGGGTGGAGCCATGGAAAATGTCCAAATTCCTTACAAATATCACATTAGTTAGTGGGTATTGAGCTTTTCTGAGTGGGAAATCCACAAAAAAATTTTTCCCTTGGGATACCTTGCGTCCCTATATATGCAACTCCCATAGCTGGTGGAGCTCCTAAGCCCCCACCCCCCCCAATCCCGATACATTTCTCGGCCCACGCAACCTTGGGCACTCTATGACTAGGTGTCCTTCAACCAAGTAGTGTGTGCACCATACATTGGGTATTGCTGGTTGAAAAAACTACATATATTTCATTTTCTCAGTTAGACTAGCAATCTGATGTTGTAAACCCAGTATAGAAGGATCTTGTGTTGTCCCCCCCCCCCCCTCTGAATTTGTAATATTCCAAAATATGAAAAATAGGAATATAATAAAACTGGAAAATGCAGTAAATATCAACACATCAAATACATGAGCATATCATTGATCCATTTTATTATATGCAATAGTAGAAATGAAGTATAAGAGCTTGAGAAAAAGACATTCAAGCTAGGCAAAACAAGTGTGAAATGACCCTAAACATAAAGACATGAAATGTTGTTGCTGCACCAACTGTTGGGAGGCTATGACTATGTAATCCTGCTAGAATATACTATTTTTGGAAACTAGGAATGCATAGATCTACTGACTGGGTGCTTAGAAAATGCTGGGATCGGAGATCTAGGATTTCTAGCACAATTCCAAGATAACCCATAAAGGGTTTCTGGTAATGACAACGATGAAAAATGAAGCCCTAGGGCTGAATTACGCGCTACATCTAGGATACTGCTGGGAGGTGGTTGATATGATGAGAAAATATTTTCTACTCCTCCCCACATACTTTCAAGATGAAGAGCTACTCCCCTCACTAGATTATAAGCTCAAAAACTTGGGATATTAATCCTCCACTGAATCTTCCCTCTTGGATTGTGCAATTATTAAAGGTGACTACACTGCTGATAGTGGCTAAATGCTGTCCTAATGATGGATGATGAAATGAAGCTCAAATAAAATCTCCTAAGTGGGCACTTGAAGTCCCCCAAGAATGAGGGTGGGATTTCCGCTCAGAAACACCCTTGTGCTAAACAGCACAACAGATTCTGCTAAACAACTGAAGTGTGCATAAATTCATAGAAAAAATACATAAAAAATATTCAGAATTATTTATATGGATTCCATCCCCTTCCTTATATGCTTTGTGAGATTCCACCCCCTTTGCCCCACTCAATAATGATGCTACTCTCATGGAGAGTTCCTCCCATTATGACTGTTTTTTCCTCCACTGTCTCCACTACCTCCATGACTGTGTGGTTGATTTGGTCAAATCAAACCCATCCACATGCATTTACCCACATCACACCAAGGAGTGGTTTATTCATCTTTATCCTATCTAGATGCACTGATCCACATTCACATTAGAAGTGGTTTTATTCCTACTAAAGATATTTTTGGGTCCCTCTACCCTATTCATGTATTTTATTGACAAAAAAAATTTAATATTCTAACTAGCTAAAAGATAATTAGGAATAATACAGTCCTCCCCTATCAAATGTTGTTTGTCCTCAAGAAACTGAAAGGATGGATGCTGCAAAATCTTCTCTCCTTCCCAAGTAGCATCCTCATCCGATAGATTCCTCCATAGAACCAAATTTTCTTTAATCACCCTGTCCTTAGCTTCCTCTCCCGAGTATCCAAGATAACTTATGGTTGTAAAACCATATGGCCCTCTATTGGTTTGAGGGGTCTTGACCCAAGTTCGATTTTAAGGTTTACTAACAAACCCCTGTACTACTGACCCTTTTGGCAATGGCCTACTTGCGCAGGTCAAGGTCTCACCCGAAGTAGTATTGGATGGTGCTGGAACTAGGTTTCTACACCTTGAGAGAGAGGAAGTTAATTAAAGTGGTTCCCTTCATCCCTAACAGAACTACGTTGGAGAAGCCCTAACATAGGAACCCTTAAAAGTATATCATCGTAGTAACTTAAGCGAAGCTCTTCAATCATTAGATAACATGTTAACAGAAGTAAGGTGACCAATAGTAACCATATCTATGCGCTCATTCCTTCTTACAGTATCACATCCATGTGAAAATTCGTAAATCAACAGTATTTAGTGAACAAATATAATCACAAAAATAACATAAAGCACAGCCAATAACCATAACACAGAAGCACTTACATATCACAAAATAGTCTTTCTCATTCATTCATATCATATCCAACTTACAAACACTATTTACCATCCTGCACACATAGCCAGCGAGGTCCACACATAGAAAAACTCAGGGTCTCCTTGCACATAGCCAACAGAATCCCTTACCTAGAAAATAGACACAAAAGATCCACAGATTCGTATCCAAGCTTGATCCAAAACTTAGCCTACCTCTAGAATCGATTCATCCATATATTTATAACATATTAGCTTGCGCTACTCTATGGTCTGAAAACCATGGTTTGTAGAATCTTGGTCTATCCGTTGACCCATTACAATTCATTGGGGGCTTTAACCCTCCCCAAAGCCCCTGCGATAGAATAATTATTGAAAAATATTAAAAAATTATTCCAAAATTTCCTCTAAGGGATCCTACTCCAAGAGGCCCCCAACACAATCTTGTGACTCATCCTGAGTCACAGTAGAAGTGGGGTCTTCATATTCT
Organism: Pinus albicaulis; assembly: GCA_034641835.2. Taxonomy (NCBI): domain Eukaryota; kingdom Viridiplantae; phylum Streptophyta; class Pinopsida; order Pinales; family Pinaceae; genus Pinus; species Pinus albicaulis. The sequence continues at coordinate 76,039,635 of MU968359.1, forward strand.
CCTGGAGTTGTTCGACAGTGGCGGAAAAAGGGGACAGGATGCCTTTGCTCTGCGCGACTACATTTTGTGTGATGTCAACCAAATTTTTTGAATTTGGTCATTCAGTAGCTATGGTGACGCTCTCCAAGGTCTGGTTCAACTTATTTACTATCACATCTAAATCCTGTGAAATTTTGAGAGATTCATCAGCCCATGGTTTTGGGTGGTCGCTGAGGACCTGCTTCTTGTGGCAGAGCCCCTCAATTTCATCTCTAAGCACGTGGCTGGTCTGAAGACGTGCTAAGCATTGTGTGGTGATAAGGGTGCGCATGGTAGCTTCCATTTGTTCAAAATATTGATCCTTATAGTGTAGCTCTTGATTGAATTGGCAAAGGAGGGGTTCGTTCTGCACCGTGGACCATAACCCCATAGTATTTTATAACAATTCTGCGTCCTTGGTGATACATGTTGTGATGTTGTTTGTAGCTTATTTGACCACCATGGCTCGTTGGGCGCGCACCTTAGGAGTGGTCTCGGGCTGCAGTTTGGCTTGTAGTGCAGTTATTTGTTGCTCCAAGTCTACTTTAACATCCTACACTTCGGTCCTGGATGATTTAAGGAAGCTACCAAGCCTTAAAACTTGGCCTGTGGTGCAGTGGATGCAGGAATCACTTCTGGCATTTCCTTACAGAGTCAGTCTATCAGATGCTCTAATTCAGCCTGCTGCGCAACTATTGCAATGTGTGATGCCTGAGCTTGGGTAGTTTCGGTAGCTTTGGTCACAATGGTTTTCTCGACTTCATTTAGCTACTACTACACCCGCATTTCTCTGTGATAGAGCTCACCAGAGATGAAGACATAGAGGGCATGTAGCTTCTCACTTTTCATTCTTGCAACATTGATATCAACCATAGAACAAGTGTGAACTTGATCACACAGGATAAAAGGTACTACAGTGAATTTCGTTCCTGAGAGGGAGAATATCTGACTTTCTATCATGGTGGCCAAAGCTATAACTGTGGTTGGTTGGCTCCCTTAATTCTACCTCACCTGATTCATGCTCACTTGAAGTGTATTTTATTTTAACTGAGGGGTGTGCAACCCAGACTGTAAGGCTTCCACAGTGGCCTTCTGCTGATCTTCTAAGGCAGCCCATCGGTCTTCGAAAGAAATAGTGACATCATCCACAATATTATCCAAGTCTTATTCTGTTAAGGTGACCTCTGCATCCCCATTGATCTTAGTGGCATTGCTCTTCTTCCTATAATTTTTTCAAGGCTTGCCTATGCACTTTGTTCCATGTGGGGACTTCATGCCCTGCCCACCAAGCCCTTCAACTCCCTTGTTCCGCTGAGACTCTTTCTCTGCCCCCTTGGTGGAATCCTTAGGGGTCTCCTTGGTCATGGGTTTCTCCATCGAGTGCACCTTGTTTTCCTTCACTATACTTAGCGGGATAGTATCCTTCGGGGCTGCATCCTTGCCAGAGGTGCCTGCTATAACTAGGGCAGATGATTTGAAGCTAAGCTTCCATCTCGGTGGCCATGTTACGAAAATTTTATCGATCTATGATTTCGTGGCCATATATGGAAGTTTATACCATGCTTGATCATTACAGGCCTGGATCTTCACATTTTGCATGGTGACGTGGAATTCATTTATGCCCTTGTTTTTTTCATAGGCCACGGATGACAACCACAACCTAGAAATAATTGGTGCTACCAACGCATGGTTGAATAGCACCCACAACACCTTGTTATCCTTCATGTGCTTTGGATCCTTCAAATCCCAAAGGCTTTCATACTTTTCACCTTCAAAAACATTCGACTTGAGGTCAGGGATCAATGAATCATCATGTTTCTCCCATGCAATAAAAGAGATCAACATCAATAGCCATGAATAGAAAAATTCCTTCCCCTGGTCCTATGCCTCGCGCACATTGTCTAAAAATTCTTTGTATAGGTACTGCGACCAGTTGTAGCAGACCCCTTTCTCAGATCTTCTGGATAGTTGAATTACATAAGCAGGGATGATCGATACCCGGCACTTGTGCATCATTTTACATGTGGTTAGTAGAGTACCCATGCGCACCCCCAAGTCAACTATGGTTTCGACAAGGAACCCCCTCTTGTCACGATCCACTTTATATTTCTCCCACACTTCATCGGCAACCTTCTGCTTGTATTTCTTGCCAAATCCCTTCATGGGATGGGGCCCTTGCATGGGGAGGTCGGTGATTCAGTGAATTAAGGCGGCGTCGATTGAGATGAAACCTTGGATCCACAAGCACCCATCATGGATCAGCGCCAGCAGCTGGCGCACAACGATGCTAGTGATGTCATATTAGCCAATGTGGGGGATGTACAACAGATTCTATATCCCTGAGGCCTCCAATCCGCATGTCCATGACATCGGTTCCACCTTTGGCACATTATCATACAACACCCTCTCAAGATATAATTCTGGGGCCAGGTCTAGGAAATATTTTGCATTGGCTAGATCATGATCATCAAATTTAATGGATGGGAGGCTCCCGAACATGTCACCAATGAAGGGGACCTCCTCCGGAACCAGCAAAATTTTCATATATTCTCAGAAAACATCGACATTCTTGGGGGTGTGCATCATTGGTTTTCTTGGCTTAACATATGCTGACAACCAGGAAAGTGGGGCCACCAACATAGCTTCCTCCTGAGCTGTCATGGGGTGCTTCGATGGATTGGGAAAGCATGCCTTAGGCACCTACCAAGGGGAATGCACAATATAAGGGGATGTGCATGGCTTTACCATATTCCACTTCATGTCTTTCTCCTTTCATTTCTCCTTCCCCCTCCCCTTTCCCTTGGCCGACGCAGACACAACCTCTTCCACATCGGGGGTTACCTCAAACACATCTTGGGACCCAATTTCAATGGAGGTCATAATAGGCGATGACTCGGTAGGGTTAGAAGAATTCATTCTTGCTCGAAATATAAATTCAGGGTTGTTTTTGTTAGAGGGGGTAGCTCGCCCAAACATATAGATGGAAAATGCACACAACCCATAGAGTTCATAGTAAAGCACAAGGCGCCAAAATTTCGGAAACCAAAGGAACCGATTATGACCTGCGCCCATATTTTTATAGCCTCCTATGGGTAAAACTGGTTGGATTATTATTAAATGAAAATTATCATCAAGGAAACGGTAGAAAATTCTCCCCTATCACTGCATTAAGTGCCAAGTTCCCGGTCCATTCAATGGTAAAATCGCTTTTCACCCAGTTTTACTGTTCCAACAGCTAGTTTTTCTAGCTGCGCACTAACCCTATGCCTTAGTTGTACCCTTCCGTACCTCCTTTATTACGCAATACCCTTGCACACCCATTGGACCCCCCTTCACTTCTCCTTCGTTGTGCACGAAACATTCCTAATAAAAATACTTTGGCCATATAGTCATTTGTAGGTGTTGGGTTACCCCTCTAAGGTTTCAGGTGGCTTCCATTAACGTACCCAAGCAGGTAGTCTCCACGAAACGTAGCCAACCTAAATACCCCACCATTTCTAATCTCATTCACTACATATGGGCCCAACCAATTCTTTCGGAACTTTTCTGGGTGGAACGAAAACTAGTTGTCATAGATCAACACCAATTCATCTTCCTTGAAGACCTTTTTCAGATATGTCGATCATGCCAAGATTTTTCCCTAGCCTTATGAACCTGCTGGTGAAAGTTAGCAATGAACCAATCCTCTTCCAAGGCAACCAGTTGATCCAAGCATTCCTCCATGATGGCGGGTTCCGCCATGTTTGTAAAAGCTACAATGTGTAGGTTGGGGACGATATATTCCATTGGCATGATGGCCTCCTTCCCATAGACCATCCTGAGAGGATTTTTTCCAGTCAATTTCTTGCAGGTGGTCCTATAGGCCCAGATCACTCAAGAGATGCACACGTCCCAATCACTTCAATCAACATTACAAACATTAGTCAGTGCATGTTCCAAAATTGTGTTGAAGGCCTCTACTGCCCCATTCACCTGTGGGTGATATAGGGTACTCTTTGCATGGTGGATCTGAAATTCTTCTGTCAAAGATTCAATATTTTCATTAATAAAATGTGTACCTCTATCACTCATTAATATATTCAAGCATCCAAACCTGGTCAGAATATGCTCAAAGATGAAGTGTGCATCGATATCTACAGTACAATCCTTCATAGCCTTCACTTCCACCCATCTAGTTACATAATCAGTTGCAGTAACGATATAACATGCACCTGTTTTCTTTCCTCAGGGATCGATGGGTCCTACAAAGTCTATGGCCCATTTTTCAAATGCCTACAAAGCCATCTGCAGATGTAGGGGCATCTCATCTCTACGCGAAGGTTTCCCTATCCATTGGCATGCGTCGCAGGATTGACAATATGTGTATGTGTCACTGTGAAGTGTGGGCCACCACAACCCATCCCTCAACACCTTCTACGTGGTTTCTTTTCCTACGTAATGACCTCTTGACACCCCTCCATGGGGTTTATCCAAGATAGATTGCCTTTCGTGTGCTAATACATACCTCAAAAACACCTCATTTGCTCCCATCTTGTATAATTGACCAACAATTATGGTGAAATCATCTACGCGGGTTACCGACTCATTTTTCTGTTGTACTGAATAGTCTACAGGTGCCATTACTATGGTTAAGAAATGAATAATGTCTGCAAAGTGCTCGTCAACCACCTTGATAGAAAAAGTTGCGCATCGGGTAACCCTTCTTCTAGATTAGTTGGCTCTTCTCCACTCTCAATCTGATACAAGTGGTCAGGTTCATCATTTAGTCTCCCGAGCTTCACAATTATTTCAAAATCATACTCCTAGAATAGTAGTAACCATCTACAAATCTTCCCCCCCAACACAGGCTTATTGACCAGGTATTTTAAAGCTGAAAGATCAGTGAACATATTGAAGTGTCCTCCCAATAGATAGTGCCTATATTTCTGCAGGGCATAAACCAATGCCAATCCTTCTCGCTCAGTAGTAGAATAGTTACGCTTTATGCCAGAATGTTTCCTGCTAGCAAATGCAACTGGGAGATTGACGTCTCCTTCTTCATGATGTGCTAAGACAGCTCTGAGGACTATCCCTGATGCATCCACATGTACAAGAAAGACCTTCGCCCAATATAAAAATATGATAATAGGTGTAGTGACCATATTTTCCCTTAGTATCTCAAATATCTTCTAACACTCCTCATCCCAAAAAAAGGACACATCCTTCTTTAGTAGCTTCATGCTGTGCTAAGACAGCTCCGAGGGCTATCCCTAATCCATCCACATGTACAAGAAAGACCTTCGCCCAATCTAAAAATATGATAATAGGTGTAGTGACCATATTTTCCCTTAGTATCTCAAATATCTTCTAACACTCCTCATCCCAAAAAAAGGACACATCCTTCTTTAGTAGCTTCTCCATTGGCGCAGCGATCAGGGTGTACCCTTGAATAAACTTCCTATAGTAGCTGGTGTGTCTGAGGATGGAGCGCAACTATTTCTTAGTGGTGGGGACTACTAAATTGATTATAACTACAATATTGGTTGGGTCAACCATCAATCCTTTCTAACATACAACGTGCCCTAACAAAATCCCAAATGGTACGCAGAATATTCACTTCTTGATTTTTAGAGAAATTTGGTGTTTCCTGCAGGCATCCAACATCATGCGCAGCTTCAACACACGCTTCTTTACTAATCCAAAAATTTTCCAATCATCAAAATAGACCTCCAAAAACTTATGATTGAATTCCTTGAAGACTGTTACAACTACACACGAGAAAATGGCAGGGGATTTCATGAGTCTAAAGGGCATGATAGTGTACTGAAAGGAACCCCATTCTATCATGAAGGTTGTCTTGTTGCAATCTTCAAGTGTGATTCTGATATGATGGTACCCTAGGAGCCCATCAGTGAATGAGTATGCTTCCTGACCTCCCATGTTATCCAAAATCTCATCAGAGAATGGCGTAGGGAATGGATCATGCAGGCAAGCATCATTTAGTTTGTGCATATCTATGCATATCCTTATCTCTCCTTTGGTTTTATTTTCTTGGAACACCATAAGACTTACCCAATCCGACTTCTCTACTGGCTTGATGATACCTGTGGCAAAAATATTGTTGGTTTCCTCCTTGAATTTCTATTTATATTTAGGATTCAGCTGATAGGGTCTATGTTTGACACGACATGCACCTGGCTTCAAGGTGATTCTCATGACAACCATATCTTCCATGATTACCTCTAGCTCAGAGAAATTTGTAGGGAACATGTCCTAATATTCGGTCAGGGGCTCCATGATATTGCCAATTGTATCATCGTCCCAATAATCCCCAATTTTGGCCATCCTGGGTTGCTCTTCTATTCCAATGTTGAATTCCTTCAACTTTAATGGCTTGGTCACATCCACCGTCTGCAATAGGGGTACTTCAACTGCACACTCTCCTTCAGACTCTAGGATAGTGATATTTCTAGGATTCTCATCGCAGTCTTCTACTGAACAATTTCGGCAGTTGACAATATCCTGCATCTTTGCATCCCATGCTGGTCTAGCACATTATTTTTGTGGTAAGGACTCATCAAATAAAAGAGCATGTATATCTTGTAGTGCTTCTTCTAGTTTCTATATTCCTCCTACTAACCCAAACGTCACCATGAAATATTCTGTCATTGAACCCTAGTGACGAGTACGTTGATGTAGCTCTACATCCAAATACCAAGTGGTGGGGACTGGTCCTAAGACATGAATAAAAATATGTACCCATTCATTCTAAGTCATTTCATTCCATAATTCCATCCAAAAAACCAAATTCTTGCGCCGATGATCCCCACGACCAAAGAAGAGCTCCATGGGTGGGTTGACCAAACGTTCAAATTGTAGGATCATGATTTTTTGGCACTCCTCCTAGTATTGAAAATCCCCCTTATGGGTTTCCCACCATCGCGTAGGGGTCGTGCGCATAGCCAAGTCAAGTGCCAAAAATATTCGTTATTCAGGGACATCAGCTTAAAATGATTTAAGAAAGTCCTTAAAACCACCAGAACCATCAAAGTAGGGCAATTCTCTTACCTCTGAGGAGGTGCATCAAAAGTTATTTGTGATCTTAAGCCACCGTAGTGTAGATACGTCATGCAACCATTTCTGCCAATTTTCTATATTACCATATGAGTCTGAGATATATGCACTATATTTCTCCTAACACAACATACCATCAGTTGTGGGGTTGATCCAATCATCATCCCGAGCAATCAGTTTGTAAATGTGATCAGCATCCTCCTCCTCAGGCATTGGTTATGTATATTGTTCACCCTCTGTAGGATCCAGGGGGGTTATTACCCATGTACCATTGTTTTCAAAGACCATGCTTCTCATTTTCAAATTGATGATACCTCCCATGTCAATATCCTAGTCCAGACCTAAGAGCACAGGATAAGGGTTTGCATCATCCACAATTTGGATTAACTCAAAATATGCATAAACTTTAACTCCCACAATGTATACCACAACCTTCAAAAACCTTCATAGTGGGATGATATTTTGTTGGTTAGCCATTCGCAACTGAATAGTGGAAAATTCCAGCTTGGGTTCTCCCATCCTCTGTCAGGTGTTTTTGGGTAGGACATTGGCATCTGATCCTATGTAATATTCCCAAATGGGGAAGAAGAAATCTATAAACACGATAATGGAATGAATAGTGAATCAATAAACACACCATGATATGAGACAAATGTACAACCACCTTATTAAACATATCAACAAATAATAGGCATAAGATCTTGAGTATCTAGTCACTCAATCAATACAAAACAAGCCTCCTCTAAGAAAATATGTCAATACATGTAAAAAATACTTCCATACAAGTGCCATGAGCCATGACAACATATTTTTAGAGCATAAATACTAAAAAAATGATATATCAATATAGATCTACTGTTATATAACTCAAACAATGTTGGGAACAAATATCTAGCCTCCCAAGCACACTTCCAAGATTACCTGAGAAGGGTTTCCTGAAATATACAAAAATGCAGAAATACAAATATGGCCCTAGGGCTGAATAATCTCTACAAACTGAATACTGGATAGGAGGTTGTTGATATGATCTGGAAATGTATGAAAAATCCTCCTATAGATCCTCCAAGTAAGAGGTTGATCCCCAACTAGGGCTCCAAACCCTTTGTTGCAACTACACCCAAAAATAACACAGTTCCTTCAAAAAATTGTGTTGTAACTGATAGCAGCACCTTATCCTGATGTTGGATGATGAAATGAATCTCAGGGGTTCTCCTTTTTGATCTCCCAATGGAAGGAAACCTTCCTCCATCTGAAAATGAGCAAGGAAGTAACCCAAATAAATTCCCCACTACTTAACCCTACAACACAACACAATACTCTGCAGAAAATACGTTGTACAACAATTATATAGCTTGGCTTGATGCCAGATAGTGGACAAGGTAGTGCAGTAATCTCCCAAGAGGCATCTCAAGGAAAGAGGTGGGATTCCCGCCCATGAACACCCTGTGCTAAACAACACTGCAATCTTAGCTAAACAGCTGAAGAGAGAAACAAATCTAAACAGACCATATACAAAATAATAATCGAAAACATGTGCTCATATGACTACCATCCTCTTTATTAAATAATTTATGAGCTTCCTTACCCTTGGCCCCACTCAATTAGGTCACTACCTCCATGCAATCAACATCCCTCCAAAACTGTGTTGTCCCACCATAAATTCCACTCCTCTTTAACATCGCTATTTGATTTGGTCAAAGTTGACCCAATCTTCATGCTCCAACCCATTTTGACACCCAAGGGTCTTTAATCCAGCTTTTATATGACCTCCATTTACACTAGGAGTGTATTTTATTCCTACTAAGGAGATTTATGGGTCTCCATACCATATTATTCCTCTATCTAAGAGAAAAAATCAAAATTTAATATTCCAATTAGTTGTGTGCTAATTTAGGAATATTACATCCTAAATCAAGGATGACTTGATCCATTTCATAATCTCCAATCTGCGTATTCATACGCATATCCGAACTATTCCTTTTCTTGTTATTATAAAGATTCTTCACAGTTTTAACCTCTGGTTGTGGGGCACCCTTTTCTGTGTAGCTGTCTATCAATGTTTGGAGATTCTCCACTACCTTTTGAATGCACAGTAATTTCATACATGGCTGAAGAAATGGCTTAAACGCTTCATTTTCTTTTGGATCCACCAAAATCCTTGAGGTGAAAGCTTGATTCTTAACAAAGTCCTTCCTAGCTTTGATGAAGGTCTATGTCTCCTTTTGCAAGTCCAAGCTCTCCCTTTTGTCAAAATCCTTCCTGATCAGTGGTTCAGGTGCAACTATTTCCTTAGCTCCTCCAGTGGCAATGCCATTGCGTGTAGTTACATTGATACTTGGCCCATAATCCCATGGTTCCACCTTAACTCGTTGTATATTCTATGTGGGTGTCTATTGTTTCTCCTGCATCTTATCTATTAGCACCGGATAGTCTTGAATGACATGGTAAAACTTCCTACAATATCTGCAAGATTGGTGCATAAGGTTCGAGCAATCTCTTGCATAATTTCCCACATCCCCACAATTGTAGAAAATTAGTTTCCCTCGTCCTGAACCTGTGCTTCCACCTCTCCATCCTCCCTGAACTCTTGCAAGGGATCCTCCTTGCCTAGAGGGAGATACTGGCGACGAAGGGTCAGCCTGTACCCTGTATAGGTTTCCCCTATCTAATATTAGGTCAAATTTTTAGTAGTTGTGCTCGTCATGACCCACTGACGAGAAGAATCTGCACCATTTTTGCTACAGTTCTGGGACATAGGCACCTAGTCGTGGGCAGTGATATGTATTATGTCTTCTTTCTACCCAACATTCGGCGCACCACAACATGGGGGTACTTGCTCCATCCATGTCTCTAGGGCGTAAAGGACTTGGTCCCCCAGCCTGCATATAATCTGACAACAAATGGCATTGATCTTCAGTGTGGCCTGATACCCTCCATCATATGCACCACACCTCCGTGCTAGATTTTTTTCCCCGATGTATTCACAAATTCTGAATTTCTAATTGCATCGCCTCTAGCTAGTTCTGGATCTACAGTGCTGCAAATTGTGTATCGTCCCATGGTGCAGCTTCCAGCTTCATGGAAATCTCCAGGGCTTCTTCCTGGGGGTCGATCTTATATTATCCCATAGGTCCACATAGATGTGGTAATAGCATGGTGATAAAACACTCCTTGTGTTGTTTTTCCTCATAGACAAATCCTCCATCACTGATGACTTTCTTCAACTACTGGTCAGCTTCCTAGACTGGCTCTGTAGGTCCCTTCTTAAAATATTTCAATTTGACCATCCATTGAGAGTAGGAATTAGGCTTTTGGAACTGCTGCTTTAGGACATCCTTAATGTATTGTATTGAAGGATTTGCATGCCGACCAATGTATCCCATGAACCAATCTAAGGCCCTTCCCTCAAAGGCTATGGATAGTTTTGCTCTCTTGACAACATCATTATTAATATTCTACACCGTCCATACCGACTCTACTACAAACCAAAATAAATCCATATCCTCATCCCCTGCACCCTTAAAGGTGGGTATCTTCATGTGCACAGCCATATAATCTGCTAGTTGTGGTGGAGGTGGGGTAGGATAATTCTTACCCTTGCGTGGGTTTGACGGTGGCGTAGCCAGGGGACTGGTCTCTATGTGCACAGCCCCACCCTGGTTGAAGTCTAGTGAATCCCTTAGAGGACTATATACTGATATATCCCCTTATTTATTAAATGGGTAGTCTTCACCACCTCATGTGATGCTTTCACTCTGGTCAGAGTTAATTCACTTGGTGTGGCTGCACAGGACACCCTTTTCACACACTAGCATCTTAAACAACAGTGGAAATGCTTGCAAGAACTTACCTCTCAACCCTTTGAAAAACCTTTTCTCAGCTTTAAAATAGGAAACAAACTAATTGAATGCAAACTCAGTTACAAACCCTCCCAAAACATTATCAACCCAGTGATCTACAGTCTGTGTGATCTTGTTATCAGTATTCTCCAATTTTTTTAATAATTCAGGAATTTAATGTGTGACATGATCATCTTTCCAATAGGTTTGTAACTCCTCCAACCTTGGAAACCACTCCTATAGTTCATGTGCGAAGGTTACAAAGAAGCTTTTGTCCACCTCTATAAAATTTTGCTTGTTCTTCCACTCTTCGGAAGTCAGCTCCTTACTTCTATGCTCTTTTAGGGAAAAATCTTGAATCTTCTTTTCAAACCAGTCCTCAAGTTCAGGCTTCAATGGATGCTAATGACCCCATGGCATTACTTGATCTCTCTCTCAAATTTCTCCTAGTCCGAGCAACAAAACCATTTTTTGGTTTGAGGGGTCTTGACCCATGTTCGGTTTTAAGGTTTACCAACAAAACCCTATACTACTAGCCCTTTCAACAATGTATTGCTTGCGCAGGTCAAGGTCTCACCTGAAGTAGTATGGGAGGGTTTTGGAACTAGGTTTCCACACCCTGAGAGAGAGAAAGTTAATTAAATTTGGTCCCTTAAGCCCTAACAGACTTGCACTGGAGAAGTAGTAACACAAAAACCCTTAACAGTATATTGACGAGTAACTTAAGTGAAGCTCTTCAATCATCTAATAACACGTTAACAAAATTAAGGTGACCAATAGTAACTAGATCTATGCATTCATTCCTTCTTACTGTATCGCATCCATATGCGCACTCATAAATCAACAGTATTCAACGAACAAATATAATCACAGAAATAACATAAAGCATAGCCAATAACCATAACATAGAAGCACTTAGATATCACAAAGAATTATTTCTCATTCATTCATATCAGATCCAACTTACAAACTTTATTTAATAGCCCACACACACAGCCAACAACATCCCTTACCTAGAAAATCAACACAAAAGCTCCGTATATTCATATCTAAGCTTTATCCAAAACTTTGCCTACCCCTAGACTTGATTTATCCATCTATTTATAACATATTAGCCTACGCTACTCAATGGTCAACAAATCGTGGTTTTCAAACTCTTGGTATACCCTTTTAACCATTACAATTCATTGGGGGCTTTGACCCACCCCAAAGCCCCTTCTCTAGACTAATTATTACAAAATATTACAAAATTGTTCCAAATTTGTCGCTAGGGGACCCTGCTCCAACAGCCTCATCATCAATAGGTGGGAGATCCATAGTGGAAACTACATGTTTTCCAATGGTCTTCTTGAGGCATGAGACATGAAAAATGTGGTGGATCTTACTCCCAATGGGGAGCTTCAACTCATATGCTAGTTCCCCAAAATGAAGGATCACACTGTATGGTCCATAGAAATGGGGTTAAAGCTTCTCAGTTCCCTTCTCCTTCAACATATATTTCTTGTAAGGCTAAATACAGAGATAGACCAAAGCATCCACATCAAACTATCTCTCCACCCTACCAAAATCTTCATACAACTTCTACTGATTTTGGGTTGTAGCAATGGTTTCCTGAAGAGAATGGAGTATATCCTAAATCTCTTGGATCCACTATTTGGCTCTAGGAGCCTTGCTTGCTCCAAAAATCACATTAACAAATGATAAAGCATCATAACCATATAGAGCCCAAAATGGAGACATACCGGTCGACATATGAAATTTCGTATTGTAGCAATATTCTCCCAAGTGGAGCCAATGTATCCATGCTCTCTATTACCCTGAAACATAGTTTTCCAGGTAACCTTCCAGCCACTTGTTTACTATCTTAGTTTTTCCATCTATATAGGGGTGATAAATGGTACTCAGTGTCAACTTGGTACCCACCAAACGGAAAAGCTCTTGCCAAAAGCCACCATGAAGCGGTTATCTCTATCACTGACTATGGTCTTAGGAAGACCATGAAGTCTGAAAACATCTCTAAAGAAGAACTCAACCACTTTTGGAACAATGTACCGTGAATAAATGGCAAATAAATGTGAATACTTTGTTAGTCGATCAATGACCACAAAGATATAATCCTTTCCTTGTACTACTGGAAAATCGGTAATGAAATCCATAGAAATTCTCTCCCATTTTCCCTCGGAGATAGGATGTGGTTGTAAAAACCCTACAGGATGGTTGTTCTCTCGTTTATTCTATTGGAAAACTATGCAATCCTTGACGTGTTCGAGCACATCCTGCTTGATACCCTTCCATGAGAATCTCTCCCTAATGGCCCGATATGTCTTTGTGAAACCTTGGTGATATAAGAGTGGTGAATCATGTGTTGCATGCAAAATTTTCTCCTTGAGCTTAAAATCTCTAGTCAAGAAGATCCGGTCCCAGTAATAAATTATCTCATCCATCACACTAAACCTCTCATCGGTCACCTACCCATCTAGTATCTCACATGTGAAGTGATCTTTGGAATACTCCACCAACATTTGGGCCTTCCAATCTGTGTCCACACTCATCAATGAAAGCGTTGTTGGTCTCTGTGATAAGGCATCTTCTACCACATTTCTCTTCCCCTTAACATATTCAATTTCAAAGTAGTATGCCTAGATTTTTCTAACCCATTTTTGTTGCCTCTCTTGTTGCTGCTTCTACTTAAGAAAATACTGAAGACTATTGTGATCAGTCTTCACTCGGAATCTTTTTCCCACCAAATACTACCTAAATTTTTCCAATGCATGCATAATGGCCAACATTTCCTTATCATATATGGGATACAACCTCTCATGAGGCAGAAAATTATGACTCTCAAAATCTATGGGGTGGCCCCCCTGCATCAATAAAGCTCCAATTCCCTCCCATAAAGCATCACATTCCAACACAAAGGGCTGGGTGAAATCTGGAAATACCAACACTGGACAACTTCTCATTACCTCCTTGAGCCTATCAAAGGCCCTTTGTGTAGTATCTGTCCAACCAAAGGCTCCCTTCTTGGTCAAATCCGTGAGTGGTGCTTCTAGTTGGGAGAACTCTCCCAAAAACTTTTGGTAGTAGGTGCAGATGCCTACAATACCCCGAATTTATGTTACATTCTTTGGCTTTGTCCAATCCTAAATAGCACATACCTTATCCTCATGGACGCTTACTCCATCCACTCCAATGATGTGGCCCAAATAAAGCGTATATGTGTGCCCAAACTCACATTTGGAGAGCTTAGCATAGAATTAATGCTCCTACAGAATGCGTAATACTATCTCAATATGCTACAGATGCTCCTCCCATGTGCGGTTGTAGATAATAATTTCATCAAATAAAACCAACACAAATTTCCTCAATTGACCATGGAATATGTGGTTCATACCAGATTGAAAATCAGTCGAAGCATTAGTCAGCCCAAAGGGCATCACCATAAATCAAAGTGTCCATAATGACATCAAAATATAGTCTTGGGGATATCCTGATCCCTTATCTTGATCTGATGATACCCTGACCTCAAATCAATCTTTGAAAAAAACTTTGATCCCCTTAGCTCATCCATCAGCTCATTAATCCTGCAAATGAAGTACCTATTATTTATTTTCTTCTTATTCAAGGCTCTATAGTCAATTCAGGTCCTCAATGTATCATCATTCTTCTTCACCAAGACCACAGAAGAAGAAAAAATGACTGGTGCTGGGTCATATTTGTCCTAAAGCCAAGAGCTCTTGAATAGCTCTTTCAATCTCATCCCTGTAGGCTTTGGGGTGCCCATAGGGTGTGGTGATCACTGCTTAGATCCCATGCTCCAACTCAATACCATGTTCATAACCCTGGTCCAGTGGCCTTCTCGGTGGTATGTCCCCAAATGTTGTAGAATAGTAGTCTAGAACAAACTACACATCTGGGTGGACTAGTGCACCCTTGCCTCCCACCTCTGACATAAACAGTTCTACTGCCCATTATATGTTTCCTCTATGAAAATTAGCCTCCATAATATGTGATGATACTACCTCAGGTGGATAGTTGTGCATGCCTCTGATCATTTGGCACTTACTGCTCTTCTTATCTGTCCATTCCATCTCAAGGGTCTCCTAATCCGTGGTGACCTTTCCCAGTGTGATCAACCATTGTACACCCAATATCATATTGGTGTCAGAAATATTGACCACAAATAAGTGATATGTCAATGTGTAAGTCCCCAAAGTGACAGTCAATGTTGGAACATACTTCACACATTACATGGTTCTAGCTCCTGGAACCAAAACTGAGAATCCTTCAAAATCATCAGTGGAAATGCCTCTCCTCTTCACTAGTTGGGTAACAATAAAATTGTGGGTAGCTCCACTATCTATCAATACCTACACCCGCTTCCCCTAAACAATGCCTCGTACTCTTAGTTTCATATACTTAGGAACTCCTTGCAAAGCTGTAAGGGCTCCTCCAGTTGGAGAAAATTCTCCATTCCCACCTCCTAGTGGTGGTGGATCTCCTGTTGGTGCTACATCACTGGTATCTCCTTCCAACTCTTCTTCTTCTTCCTCTTCACTATCATAGAATACTTCAATATAATGTGCATTCCTAGAAACACACTGATTCCTTGGTACCCATGGTTCTTGGTGAGCGAAGCAAAGCTTCCTCCTTTTCAAATATCTCCAGACATCATCACTAATAGGTCATTTGCCTTGGTTACCCTTTGGGGGGTGAACCTTCACATCTTTCCCCTTTGACTGAAAGGTGTGTCTTTGCTGGAATGGAGCTCTTTCCCTTGAAAAAGCATCTTGTAAGTCCCTAGACCTCGCAATGGAATCTTGGAGCATATTGGTCTAGTGGACTTCACCAACCCATGCAAAGGTTCTACTAGCCCATCAATGAACATGTATACTCTCCTAGTTGTAGAAAGATTTGGCACCATGATGGAAAGTTTCAGGAATTTAGAGATATAGGTCTCCATATTTCCTGACTGCTTGAGCTTAGCTAGCTCAACAAAGTTTTCCTTTGGATCTATTTGGTCAAATATTTCCACCAACCTCTGGGTGAATTCTACATATGAAGTCACACCTGCATGCCCCAATGTAGATAGACTATGAAACCACCATTCATGTGCTTCACCTTTAAGGTGTAGTGCTGCTATCTTAATAGCTTCAATCTCTTATACTTGGTTCAGCTGGAAATAGATGTCTAATTTTTCCACCCAAACCTTGGTTGTGCACTTGGATGACCAATCAAAAGTAGGCAGAAAGAATATACCCATAGTATGATGCAGATCATTATTCTGCATGTACCCTCCACTTCTATTCTTATTATAGGGTCTCATATTATCCTTGATCTGACAAAAATATTGGAATTTTAGATGCTTTTTAACCTTTAAGATTGAGATTCATATTCCATAAAGCATTCACCAAGATCCTCCTTCTCTTGGGGTCCTCCAACCCCATTTCCCACTGCTAGGAATGTAGGCATAGCGAAGCGTTGTGAAACTTGCTGCATTTCTAGTTACTCACACCAATGATGTGAAGTGCCGGAACTTTCTCCATGTTCTAACCCTCTTGGGGTTTTTCTTTTTCTTTC
The DNA here is from genome assembly GCA_034641835.2 of Pinus albicaulis. NCBI lineage: Eukaryota > Viridiplantae > Streptophyta > Pinopsida > Pinales > Pinaceae > Pinus > Pinus albicaulis. The sequence goes on from MU968359.1 coordinate 76,056,125, forward strand.
CACCCTCATCTCCTTGATATCTTTGGAAATATCTTGCATATATTAGAGAAGAAGCTTTGGAAACTATTTCTAATCCCTTTCTCCTGATATTAGAGACTTGCCTTTGTATTTTTCATTATTTTTTTAATAAAACTTTCGACCTCTATTAATATACCACTTCTCCCAATATATAAGAGGTTCTTCTTCTTCATATGTCATAGATGTAGTGCCCCACAGGCTGAGCCAATATTATGCTCTGATACCACGATAATATTCCAAAATAGGAAAAATAGGAATATAGAACACAAAACTGGAAAATGCAGTAAAAATCAACACATCAAATACATGAGCAGATCACTAAGCCATTTTATTAAATGCAATAGCAGAAATGAAGTACAAGAGCTTGAGAAAAAGACATTCAAGCTAGGCAAAACAAGCCTGAAATGACCCTAAACATCAAGACATGAAATGTTCCTTCTGCACCAACTGCTGGGAGGCTATGAATGCACAATCCTATTGGCATATACTATTTTTTTAAACTAGGAATGCATAGATCTCCTGATTGGGTGTTCAAAAAGTGTCAGGATCAGAGATTTGGGCTTTCTAGCACAATTCCAAGATAACCCAGAAAGGGTTTCCAGAAAAGATAATGATGAAAAATGTAGCCCTAGGGGTGAATTATGCACTATAGCTGGGAGACTAATGGGAGGCAGTTGATATAATTAGAAAATAGTTGCTAATCCTCCCCGCTGACTTTTTGGGAGAAGGGTTACTCCCCTCACTAGATGATAAGCTCAAAAAATTGGGTTATTAACCCTCCATTGAATCTGCCCTCCTAGATTGTGGAATTCTTGAAGGAGACTACGCTGTTGATAGTGGTTGAATGTTGGCCTGATGCCAGATGATGAAATGTAGCTTAAAGAACCTCTCCTGAGTGGGCACTCGAAGTCCCCTGAGGATGAGGGTGGGATTTCCGCTTGGAAACACCCTTGTGCTAAACAACACAACAGACTCTGATAAACAGCTGAAGCGTGCAGAAAGTCATAAAATGCAATACATAAAAAAATATTCATAACGCTTTCTATGGTTTCCATCCCCTTCCTTATATGATTTTTGAGCCTCCACCCCCTTGGCCCCACTAAATAATAATGATACTCTCATGGAGACTTCCTCCCATTATGACTGTGTTGTCCTCCAATGTCTCCACTACCTCCATGAATTCATTGTTGATTTGCTCAAATTGACCCCATCCACATGCATTGACCCACATTCACACCAAGGAGTGGTTTAATCATCTTGATCTTATCTATATTCACTAATCCACATTCACATTAGAAGTGGTTTTATTCCTATTAAAGATATTTATGGGTCCCTCTACCATCTTATTCATTTATTTTAATGACAAAAAAAAAAATTAATATTTTAACTAGCTAAAAGCTAATTAGGAATATTACAAAATTCATGCGGGTATCCCTCCATAACTTCAATTCTCGTTGCTTGCTCTAAAGCATCACACAACTTATCAATCTTCTACTAGTTTAATGAGATTGTTTTAAGGGGAAGAAGTGCTTTGATGAACCAATCACATTTATTTTTCAGGTCTATTGGGTAACTCAGCTTTTCGATTTCATCTTTAAACCTTCTCATAAGCTCCCAAGTTGTTTCTCCTTCTCGTTGCTTGATTTCCCACAGTTCAGGAAATCCTTGTTGATTCATGTGAGGGATTTTGAATTCTTGTAAAAACTCCCTTTTCACATCATCCACTGCCAGATTATGATGTCGCTATGACCATTTAATAAACCACTTTAAGGCTCTCTCCCTAAGTGTGGTTTGGAATTCAATCAATTTGGAAAAATCTGACGTTTGGCGAGCTCTCTATATGGCTTCCCAGAAGTACCAATGCTACTCCACATCATCATTCCCTTTCCTTGAGGACTATGGATACTACGTGAATGAGCCCACCATCTCTAACTATCACTACAAGAAAAATGACATTGGTGAGGGGCAAAAAATGTCACGATAAGTTCATTGGTGACGGTCAAAAGAGACTTCGTCACCAAAAACTGAACGTCACCAAAGGTGGCATCGCCTAAAGTATAGGTGTTGTGGTGAAATTCAATGTGTGTCACCAATAATGATTTATAATGATGGATAGTGATCGTCACCATTTCATATGAGAAATGGTGATGGAAAATAGCCTTTTTCACCAAAAACCTGAATGTCACCAAAGGTGGCATTGCCGAAAGTATGTGTTGTGATGACATTCAAGATTTGTCGCAAATATTGATTATAATGACGGATAGTGACCGTCACCATTTCATATGAAAAAAAATGATTTTTTGTGATGGATATTTCATCACTAATGGTGCATATATATGGTGACATTTGGTTACATTTGTTGGCCTTCAAAATTTAATATTTGGTGAGGGTCAAAAAATGTCATGATAAGCTAATTGGTGACATCAAGGTCCATCACAAATAATGACTATAATGACAAGTAGTGACCCTCACCATTTCATATCAACAACAATGATTTATGTTGACGTATTTTTCACGTTCATCACTATTGATGCATATAAATGGTGGCATTCGTTGACTATCACCACTTCATATTTTGGTGAGGGTTGAAAAATATCACGATAATCTCATTGCTAATGGTCAAAAGAGCCTCCATCACCAAAAACGGATCATTTTCATTCCATATGAATATCAGGACACAATGGAATTGAACTACCAACCTCCTTGTAAATCAGGTGCTCTTCCATTGTGCTAGCACCCTTTAAATAATTAGCATTTTGAAAATTATATCTTGAAACTTTATAGATTGTAAATTCTACAACTTTAAATAAATTAAAGTCTCGACAATCTTTTACTAAACAAGAAAAACATCATTGAAATTGCAAGTCCCTACCTAATGTTTATGGAAGTTATTAAAAGTGGATGGAGGGAAAAATAGTTACGTATAAGATACTTAGATTTGCAAAGAAGATAACCCAAAGATGTAGAGTATATATCTCACATTTATATATCTTAATTTCTAGACATTTAAATGAAACGTTTTAGCATACTATTGTGAATTCAACCCAAAATGCTAGAATAAAAAAATTGATGGTTATTTTGCTGATACATAAGTTTTATACATGTAGTTATTTAAACAGTTAGTTTGCAATCTCAAACATATCTAATGATGCACACGATATTTTTCATATTTAGTGTTTGTGTGTGAATAATGTCATAACAATACTTCTAGCTATAGAACAAGCATTTCAACCTTTCCTCTATTGTATAATATGGACATTTTCCCTTCAAACAAAGTTAAGAAACACATAACCACTTTCACCCTTAAGAAAAAATGTGGTTGTAAATGGATGGTAAACTCTCTTAGCACAAATATGTTCTTAGTGTGGTATTGTATTCTCAGACTAGTGCCAAGGTTAAGGGTGCCAAAGACTTTAGATTTTAACTATGATATAGCGCATGCTAGGCTTCAAGAAAACATATTATTTAGAAATTTCATGTTGGGAAAAATCCAAATATATGCCCAGGAAAACTCAAGTTAAATGGAAAATTTTTTGTATTCTGGTTGTGATTCATATAGATGCACATTAATATATATATATATATTTTTCTAAATTTGAATCATTTATGTATTTTTGGACAACCAATTTTTTATCTAGTTTTTATCTAGTTTTGATTCTATTCACATTTTTGAGGTTAACCATTTGATGACTGCTCCAGTTCATGTAATTAAATAGAGAATAAAATATAAAGTGGTATTTGTGTGTTTATGAGAGTGTCACATGCATAAGTAAGATGGGAGTTACAAAAATCTTCAACTGTGCCCAATTGGAAAATTGGAGTGTCGTAGATGTAAGAAAATGTGTAACAGAATGTCCTAAATATAGAAATAAGAATACTGTGATTCTGATTGGGGAAAAAATTCAATTTGAACATAGATAAATACTGTTAAACACACACATGGTAAACAAGAAAGTAAACACACAAGGAGAAAGATAAGCATGAGTTGTGTTATTATTCACCATAGATGTACATTTATATTACATTGGTGTGGCCCTTGAATTCCATTCCAAGTGGTCTCTTGGACTCCATTTGTCCATTTTCCTTCCACACCTACTCGTTGAGGATTAGGTTTCCAACATTTCCCTCCTTAATCTGAAGGGGTATGTGTGAGTCCAAGAAGAGAGTTGTAATAAAAATCTACAAAGTATGCATGGCAACACTTAGTCTGAATCAACTTTCTAAAATGTTGGCATAAAGAGGTGGTTTAAGGATGAACACCAACATTGGAACGCTTATTGCAGTTCTCAGAACTCTTCCAAATATGGCAAGAAGCTGAGGGCTTCTGCTAGAGGAAGTGTCCCTCATATTTGAAGAGGGAAACCTTTAACCTAGAAGAGGGGAGGTCTACAACCTATGATGGTTTAAGGATGACCACAAACACTAGAATTCTTAATGCATTTCCCAAAACTCTTCCAAAGCTGGCAAGAAGCTGAAGTCTTCTGCTAGAGGAAGTTCTCTGAATTATTTCAAGAGGAAGAATATCAACCTTGCATAGATGGTTTAAGGTTGTACACCAACCAAAGGAATGATCATGGGCATCCATGTCTCTGGTTGTAACTCTGAATATGGAATGACAAGTTGTGGCTCAGGCTCGCTTGAACTGCTATGTCTCTGGCTACAAATCTGAATTTAGAATGAGAGATTATGGCTAGGGCTCACTTGAACTTCTATGTCTATGGCTACAACTCTGAATATGGAATGATAGGTTGTGGCTCAGGCTCACTTGATGTGGCTTCAAAGCTTGTACACGACCACCATTTTCCCCCTTGTCAGGTACAGGGTGAGAGGATGGTGAAAAATAAACTGCAAGTTTGTTCAATATTCTAGAAAAAGTTCTGACATGTAACTTACAAATCTTCTTGGCTGTTGATTCCCATTGCCAAGAAGCGATCAATCCAAGATGAATATTTGTTCTTGCAGGAGGCTTGTTTCTGAAGCATCTATGTGAAGAATGGGTGTGTTGACCACAGTTATTTCATGGGTGAAGATCGAAACAGTGATCTTTCATGTGGCCAAAACGATCACAGTGTTGGAATTTTTCAATCTCTTATTGATGTTGTGGAAGAGGAGCAGGATCTGGAACAACTGAATGTGAACTGTCATGAAGAAATCTGGCGCTCTGAAATTGAATGGGCTTGGAGTAGTCTAGAATATGAAAGGAAAAATCTTTTTCATATCCAAGACATGTTTTTTGTTTGTTATGAACAATATCTTCCCAATTTCTGATGATCGGCTTGGGAAGTGCAGGATGGATTTTGACACCTGCATACATATCTGTGCTTGAAATAGGCACTGAATGTGAAACTACCTCAACTCTTTATTCTCCATGCTAACGGGAGTTCATCTCAATATTCTGAATAGAAACAGGTTCATAATGATAACTCTTCTATTGTAATTCATCTTATTTTAGTTGATATTTGAGTTGTAGAAATTCAATCTTGTCGTGTGCATCTTGAAGACAAAATTGAATATTAGCAAGAGTGGTTTTGCTGATTTTGACTGTATCATTAGTAGAATATAGTATCAAAATTTTCAAGAACTCCAGTATTGTATTAATTCTGGTCATTTTCATTGAACATATCAGGTAAGCATCTAGAATTAGATAGCTAAAGTGGTTGCAATGAAAAAAAAATATGCACTGAGATAATTTTTCATAGTATACTGAAACTTGGAAATATAACGAATGATTCAATCAACCTTCAACCTTCACTCACTGGAGAAATTACCACTTAGCTCCGAGCACAAGGAATATATATGGTTGCTGTTAGCATATTATCATCTTGCGACGCAAAAAAAGAATTATTCAAATTTGTTGGAAACGATCTACCTAATTTTGTATTGAGGTAGAGACATCGATGAAACTTGGTCCTGAAACTGGTCACACCTCACAAACCAATAGTCAGACCAGGGGAATTTTCTTCCACCGTGCTTCCACTCAATTCAGTGCACTTATCGTTTATATATACATACAAGGAACAAAAAACCTTTTACATATAATAGAAAACAAGCATATACATTCCATGGCTTTTAAAAGGAACAATGGCATGAATCCCCACTAATAAACTAGAGGCAAAAAATTGCGAACAATCCCTAATAATAATCTTGTGAATCTCTGTTATCCTCTTGCTGATTTTCAAAATTAATACTAATATGATATAGTTGGTAGTCGGTGAGTTAATATCAGCAGAGTAATAATGGTAGTGCGAATAATAACATATGGTTTGTTACTCGATGTTGAAGTTCAAGTGAACTGTGTGAACTCATGTACTCCATAACACTCCCTCGCCCTTAGTACTCGGTCCCACAGCCCCCTCCCCACCTGCTCCATGTGGTCTCCCTCAACACTCACTTCACCCTCACACACCCTTCAACACCCCACGCTCCCTCCTTCTCCCTTCCACATAGCATATAATGTTCCCAAATTTTAGCCTCAAAGCTAAATGGAACATTAGAGTTAGCAGCAGCTCTAACTGGTGAATAAATGGGTAGAAAAGCCCATAAGTCTCCTAAGGAGGAATAAAAACACTCCAAATGTGAAAGGGGACACTCTTTAAAGCTTAATAAAACACTTTCATGTGTGAATAGGGATAATATCAAGTTGGTTCAGTCCACTTTGACTAAGTCAACAACACAGTTGTGGAGGAGGAGGAATCAAAGAAGGAATAACGCAGTTTTGGAGGGAGATGAATATTTTGATGGAGATGACCTAATTGAGTGGGGCCAAGGGAAATAAAAATCATGTTTTATTTAATGAAGAGGATGGCAGCATTATTATTCATGTTTCATATCATTATTCTTGTCTGCTAAGACTTTTTCTTCCTCTTGCTGTTTAGCAGAGTAGCAGTGTTGTTCAGCACCGCGTGTTCTCAAGCAGGAATCCCACCTCTATCATTGAGGAGCCTCTTGGGAGAGTTTGCATTCATTTTACACATCAGGTTTTCAGGCCAAGCTTCAGCCTACTTCATCAGCGCAGTTTCTGCAGGTTATTGTGCAGTGTTTCTGAGTGCAGTAGCGGAAGGGATTAGAATCCCGCTTTTCTGAGCTAGTTTCTCATTGGAGGGAGTTTCCCTTCTAGAAAGAGACCTATTTGGAGAGTTATTTATATAATTTCATATCAATGGAATTAGGCCACATATTTCCCCAACATTCCCAGTGTTTTTCTAGCTAGGGAATGCATTATTTTGGGAGGCAGCTTCAGTGCATGGTTTAGTGGCTCCATTGCAGTGTTTCCTTGTGATTGAGAGGTTCATTATTTCATGGGAGGAAGCCCTTGAGGGATATACATCAGATCAGACATCTTTCCAACCTTTTACACTCATATTCTTTAGTTTTGCAGTGGTGATTCAATAAATTTTTGAATATCACATTTGTATGCAGAGTGTTTGACAAGAAACCCTTCCCGGGTTTTCTTGTAATTGTAATAAGGAGACTAGATCTCAGTTTATGATATTCATTGTCTAATATATGAGTAGATCTAATTGTTTCCATAATTTTTGAGTTAAAACCCTCGTAATACTGCGCAGTCCCTTTTGTGCATTATTTCTGTGTAGCAGTCTCTGGGGTTTTTGGTCATTTTTAGCTACACTAGTGTGGGAGGTCTGTTTACCTCACCTAGTTTCATTTCTTTTTGATCTACTCTTGGAATTATATGCTATATGGATGTATATATGGGATCCATGTGATTATTTTCATTTTTATGGCTTATATTTCTGGAAATTTTTTTTTCTGTTATTGCATTGTTGAGCAGTCCATTTTTGGAATATCTTAAGATATTCCCGTTGCTGCTTATTTTCCCTATTTTGGGATATTACACAGAACCTCCTCTCTCCTCTACTTGTGCCTCCCTGCTAGACCACCCTCCTCAGACCTTGAATTGTGTGCTCACCTCCCGACCTCCTCGTAGCCCCTCTGAAATTTTGCCTCGACCTCCCTCCATGTTGTCCACAATAATAGTCCCCATAACGCGCTTTGAATTTTAACATATAACCTCAATAATAGCTCTCTGATAGCCCAAAATGGTATCATACAGCTACGCAACTACTCCATGGTATTACAGTGTTAAAATATTGTCCTTTTTTATGGTGTCCTCAATAACGCTTCCATACTCCTCTACCCTAACAACGTGATTTGGGAGCTGATCCAGTGGGATTCGATCTGGTATGGATTGGTGTGTATGCTAAGGTCCTGAGCCAAAGTTGGTGTGAGGATAACCTGACCTATGTAGGCCACGCAACATATATTAACATGTGCATAATAAATAATGCCCTGCAAACACAGTATTCCCCACAATTGTATTAGTTTTTCGAATACATACCCACTGCAAAACTTTTCTTCTATTAGCTCTTGCATCGTTGGGAGCTCATTTTCAAAGTAACCCAGAGCTTTACATAGTACGCTGCAAGTTCGAAGCAAAGGTAGAATGAAAATTCTTCAGGAAAGCAGGAGCACATGCGTTATTGAACTAAGGGAGCCAGAGACTAATTTGATACTAGGAAATTAGGTCCTTCTTAGAGTCTCAGTTAAATTCTTAGCTTTAATCCAGCTTTTAACGGGTCATGAAATTTAGAGCATGCATAGGGGAGGTGTCCAGTCCCTGACAGAGTGCTGGAAAATAATGGCCGTCAGAGTGAGCATTGAGCACAAATTCCACTGTTGATGGGATGAGGGATAAACACACAACAAGGAAAAAAGGCGTTTCTTGGAGCTACTACAGAACTGGGCAGAAATCAAAGATGGAATGTAGATGACATGACACTCATGAAATACAAAGCTAATGGTAGAAATTAAATTCAAAGAGAGAATCCAAAAAGGCACAAAACTAGCATAGGGGCATAATTTTCTCGCTCTAATACCATGTTGAATACACGCATGGTAAACAATAAAGTAAACACACAAGGAGAAAGATAAGCGTGAGTTATGTTATTATTCACCATAGATGTACATTTATATTACATTGGTGTGACCCTTGGATTCCATTCCAAGAGGTCTCTTGGACTCCATTTTTCCATTCGTCTTCCACACCTACCCGTTGAGGATTAGGTGTCCAACAAATACAACTCCAAGTTGAATGGAATATAAGAAAGCATCATGGAAAAAAATTTAGTATGTATGTCATATTTTTTCTCCTCTTCTTCATGTGGAAGGCATAAGAATTTTATAAAAATAATGAAAGCCTAAACTAGGGACATTTTGAAACCCAATAATTTTCCTTCTCTGTATATAGTAAGGGAGGAATCACGGTCCATGAGATAGTAATTATGTGCATGTGAAATCATGATAGTTCTTGGAATGAAAATAAAGCCACTAATAATGACTCATTATAATTTTAAATGGTCATAAAAATATAAATGGAAGTTTGTATCAAAGGATTTTAACAATCATTATGTGTTTCTAATTGTGAAAGTTTGAGTCAAATAAAGAGATAAATTATCAAAAATCCTTAGTAATTGAGTATGATTATACACATTTTTCTTTGCCTATCTCAGGCACTTGAGAGGATAAATTAATATCCTCTCCAACCAAGTTCAATTGCCACTTGTGACGTGATTTCTCTTCGTGAGACAATTATTGATTGGTACAAAAAATGTATATATTATTGGAATATGATCTAACTATGAATATGGAAGTGTTCAACTATTTTATTGAGGACATTTTATTTATGAAAATATACGAGTCAAATATTTTAAATAACATAATTTAAGGGAGAGACAATGTATTCAATGTAGGGATAAGCTAGAAGTCAAATATGAAATAAAACAATTCCAAAATAACTTACGGTTTACATTGGCTCCACCAAAGATACTCTGACAAGGAGGTTTTTCTCATGGTGATTTTAGATTGTTGGAGTATCTTTGATGGAGCTACAATTTCTCTTTGTTTTCCCTACCTAGGGTTTTCTAAAGCATGGAGAATTATATGATAAGTTTTGATTGTGTTCATGGGTTTCCTTTCTTCTTTATATATAGAATTTTTCGGGTGAATGCTCCAAGAAATCCTAGCACCAAGTATGAAAAAAGCACATAAATTACAAAGAATATTTAAAGAGAGAGAGAGAGAGAGAGAGAGAGAGAGAGAGTAGCACTGCTCTTACATCACTAACCCAAGTATGAAAAGGAATATGCACAAGTGCATGATTGATTATAATAACAACTCTCTCCTTCCTCTATTTATATGAGAGGTAAAGGGACTTTACAATAACAAGTGGACCTAGTCCACTACAAGAAAAATTGTAAGACACAAGTAGGTCCACCCATGTGAAGCACTCTACTCTATGTGACATGTGTTGGCATCAAAGGCAAAAATGATTAACAAGCAATCCCTCCATGGCATGAGAATTACTCCCCAAGTTCCAAAAATCCTCCAAAGGTCTCAAGCTCCAATACATCTCCAAGGTCATGTGTCTCCTTAAGGAAAATTCATATTTAAGGTAATGTGTTACCTTAAGGACTCCCACACCTACATATCCATTCCCTCAACCCAAGAGTTCACATGTCAAGGGAGTTTGCGTGCTCATGTTAATTTTGGGAGGTTTTTTTCATGATTAAATACCCCAATATACTCCAAGAACACAAAATCCCTTCATGGACCAACAACATGAAGTCACAAAGCTCCATAATTATCCAACACTTCAAAGAAGAATGTCTTTCAAACATCCAAACAAATTCTAGCAGCAAATAGTAAAATGCCTCCAATGTCAAAGTCAATCATGGAAGAGCATGGGCCAACCATACACTATGCACCCCACATCTCATGAAGCACCCAAAAGGCCCAAAAATGGTGTAAACATTTTGAAAGTAACCCAAAAAGCTAAGAATTATGTCCCTCTCATCATAAAATCCTTTGTAACTCCACATATATTCTGTTACAACATTCACTCATTAGCGTCACTAATCAAAGTTTGCAGCTCCTCTTTTCTACAAAAAGTAGGAAGAATAACTATAAAATTACCATTAGACATTAGAGTAGAAGATTTTTATAAAGGCAGTATGAAAGAGACCATTTGGGGTAAGGGTAGGAATCAGGATCCATACTACCTTGGTCCTAAGTTGGCATCCATACCTTGATAGAGTTATTTGTGAAGTGTGTTATTGCATGGATTTTGGAAGAGAGTATTTGGTGTAAAGGAAACATCCATATTATTATTGATTTGACCCTAGTTGGAATCCATGCCTTCTCAAAATAATTCCTTTGTAGCATACTTGTTTTCTGGGTTATTCAGCTACAAACTACTTCCTCCTAGAATTTACATTTCTTATTCAAATTCATTATCCAGTTCTGGTTAAAATCACTAGTATTTTTTGTCCTTTCTTGTCCCTATATATTTTTTATTATTTTTTGACTATTCAACTCTTTGCTACAGTTAGGGCCTTCTTAATTTCTGATTTTTGGTCTGCTTTATTTTTCAGATTTCATATCTAGTTCCGAAATTTTTGGATTTCATTGTAATAGCATAATTCTGGGTTGACTCACATCATTGGTATTAGAACCTCAATTAATAGCACATTCATATTATATTTTTCGTTATAGTTCATATTAGTTACTTATGTTCACCAATATGTTTATTTCTCAAGGAATCAAAGTAAGACAAATAGAGGAAAGCACATCTCAGATATATTTTCACCGAGAGAGAGAGAGAGAGAGAGAGAGAGAGAGAGAGAGAGAGAAAGCAGCACTGCTCTTACATCCCTAACCCAAGTATGAAAATTAATATGCACAAGTGCATGATCGACTATAATAAAAACTCATTCATTCCTCTCTTTATACGAGAGGTAAAGAGGCTTTACAATAAAACTGGACCTACTCCACTACAAGAAAAATTGCAAGACACAAGTAAGTCCACCCATGTGAAGCACTCTACTCTATGTGACATGTGTCAACATCAAAGGTGACACTGATTAACAAGAAATTCCTCCATGGCATGAGCATTACTCCCCAAGGTCCAACAATTCTCCAAAGGTCGTAAGCTCCAATGCATCTCCAAGGTCACGTGTCTCCTTATGGAAAATTCATATCCAAGGTAATGTGTCACCTTAAGGATTATGACACCCACATATCCACTCCCTCAACCTAAGAGTTCACATGTCAAGGGATTTTGTGTGCTCATGTTGATTTTGGGAGGTTTTTGTCATGGTGAAATAGCCAACTCTACTCCAACCACACAAACTACCTTCATGCATCAACAACATGAAGTCACCAGGCTCCATACTTATCCAACACTTAGAGGAAGAATGTCTTTAAAACATTCAAACAAGGTCTATAAACTAACAGTAAACCACCTCCAATGTCCAAGTATATCATGAAAGAGAATGGGACAACAATACACTATGCACCTCATATCTCATGAAGAACCCACAAGGCCCAAACATGGTGTAAACATTTTCAAAGTAACCCGAAAAGCTAAAAATTATGTCTCTCATCATAAAATCCTTTTTAACTCCATGCATATTTAGTTACAACTTTCAAACATAAGTGTCACTAATCAAAGTTTGCAGCTCCTCTTTTCTACAAAAATTGTGAAGACTAACTATAAAATTACCATTATAAATTAGAGTAGAGGATTTTTATGAAGGATGTCAGAAAGAGACCATTTGGGGCAAGGGCAAGAATCATGATCCATGTTGACTTGGTCCTAAGTTGGCATCCATACCTTGACAGAGTTGTTTGTGAAGTGTGCTATTGCATGGATTTTGGAAGAGAGTATTTGGGGTAAAGGCAGCGTCCATACTACTATTGATTTGACCTAAGTTGGCATCCATACCTTCTCAGAAGAATTCCTTCATAGCATACTTATTTTCCAAGTTAGTCAACTAAAAACTACTTCATCCTAGCATTTACATTTATTCTTCAAAGTCATTATCCAGTTCTGGTTGAAATCACTAGTATTTTTTGTTGTTGCTTGTCCCTATCTATTTGCTATTATTTTGTAATTATTCAACATTTTTCTACAGTTAGAGCCTTCTTAGTTTCTGATTTTTGGACTTCTTTATTTTTTAGATTTTAGATCTAGTTCTGAAATCTTTGGATTTCAAATTTCAGTTATAATAGCGGAATTCAAGGTTGGCTCACATAATTTGTATTAGAACCTCAATTAATAGCAGATTTGTATTAGATTTTTCATTACAATTCAGATTAGTTAATTATGTTCACCAATATTTTTATCTTTCAAGGAATCCTTGAAAGCATGATAGTGCAAATCACAACTCATATATATTGTCACCAACATACACATTAACTCAGATATATTGTCGCAGAGAGAGAGAGAGAGAGAGAGAGAGAGAGTAGTATTGTTCTTACATCTGTAAACCAAGTATGCAAAGGAATAGGCACAAGTGGATGATCGACTATAATAACAACTCACTCCTTCCTCCATTTATATGACAGGTAAAGGGGATTTAAAATAATAACTGGACCTATTCCACTACAAGCAAACTTACACGACACAAGTATGTCCACCCATTTGAAGCACTCTACTCTATGTGACATGTGTCAGCATCGAAGGTGAAAGTGATTAACAAGCAAGCCTTCCATGGCATGAGAACTAATCCCCAAGGTTAAACAACCCTCCAAAGTACCTAAGCTCCAATGCATCTCCAAGGTCATCTATCTCCTTAAGGACAATGCATATCCAAGGTAATGTGTCACCTTAAGGACTCCCACACCTACATATCCACTCCCTCAACCCAAAAGTTCAAATTTCAAGGGAGTTTGTGTGCTCATGTTGATTTTGGGAGGTTTTTGTCATAGTGAAATACCCCAATCTACTCCAAGCACACAAAATCCCTTCATGCATCAACAACATGGAGTCACCAAGATCTATACTTATCCAACACTTCGAGGAATAATTTCTTTCAAACATCCAAATAAGGTCTAGTAGCAAATAGTAAACCACCTCCAATGTCCAAGTTCATCATGGAAGAGCTTGGGCCAACCATACACTATGCACCCCACATCTCATGAAGCACCCACAAGGCCCAAACATGGTGTAAACATTTTCAAAGTAACCCGAAAAGCCAAAAATTATGTCCCTTTCATCATAAAATCCTTTGTAACTACATGCATATTCAATTACAACTTTCACTCATAAGTGTCACTAATCAAAGTTTGTAGCTCCTCTTCTCTACAAAAAGTGGAAAGAATAACTATAAAATTACCATTAGACATTATAGTAAAGGCTTTTTTTATGAAGGCATTCTAAAAGAGACCATTTGGGGCAAGGGAAAGAATCAGGATCCACACTGCCTTGGTCCTAAGTCAACATCCATACCTTGACGAAGTTGTTTGTGAAGTGTGCTATTCCATGGATTTTGGAAGAGAGTATATGGGGTAAAGGAAACATCCATAATTATATTTATTTGACCTAAGTTGACATCCATACTTTCTCAGAAGAATTCCTTCATAGCATACTTATTTTCTGGGTTAGTTAGCTACAAACTACTTCCTCCTAGAATTTACATTTATTCTTCAAAGTAATTATCTAGTTCTAGTTGAAATCACTAGTATTTTTTTTCATTGCTTTTCCCTATATATTTTCTATTATTTTGTAATTATTCAACTTTTTTCTATAGTTAGGGCCTTCTTAATTTCTGATTTTTCGTCTGCTTTATTTTTTAGATTTCAGATCTAGTTTTGGAATTTTCGCATTTAAAATTTAAGTTATAATAGCATAATTTTGGGTTGGATCACATCATTGGTATTAGAACCTCAATTAATAGGATATTCATATTATATTTTTTGTTACAGTTCAGATAAGTTATTTATGTTCATCTATCTCTTTATCTTTGAAGGAATCTGTTGGCATTGGAATCAACACTTGGACTGCAGCAAGCGCCTGACCAGGCACATCTTAAACTCTAACGCAATTTTAATGTTTTTTTTTTATAGGATTGGAAAATGGTATAAACTATGATTTACTGAAGAGAGATTTTGGTCAAATCCATAGTTCTACTAAAGAGGGTATTGTAACTTGATGTGGTAGCAAGGTGCAAGTTTGTAGTCTATGATGAGAGGAAATTGAAAGATGAGAGGAAAACCAATAGGTCTGTAAAACATAAATGTACAAATTTAGTAGAAATTGACAAAAGTAGTAGTTTGACAATATTCCATTGAGAAAAAGATATTTCTAGTCCGAAAAGGTTCTCACCCAAATGTCATGAAGAATAATGATCATGAGTGATGCTCTTCCACTATTATAACATATATTTTATCGGGAATTATCACTATGTGAGACTAACAAAAACTGATAACACACATAACATGCTTAAGAGACTAATAGAAACACATAATTGTATGATGATTTGCAAACTGGAACTGGAAGAAAGGAGATATTGAAACACAAATAAAGTAGACAATACACACAGAAAATTGGTAATAAGTCCTCAGTAGTATCATTCCATTTCATTCACAAAAGAGATTAAAATTCATATAAGTCAAAATTTAGTAATCACCAACCAACCCCAACTTCATATCAATTTGGCATATATATACAAAATATGATACTGTCATCGTCCACAAAAAAAGGTAAATCTGTTTCAAAATTCATTACAACCTCGTGCAAGAGGTGAGGGCTTATCCCTTAATCTTAATTACAAAGTGCTACATTAAAAAAAATAACAACATCGAGGCTGACAATTTGAAGTGGTTTGTATCATGTGGCAGTTTTATGGGAAGACTCCTCTTCTATTCTGGCGCAACCAACTCCATAAAAAGTGCAAAAAATAGTGAAAATGGTGTGTTGTTGTTCCTTGAATGATGCTCGATGTCTGGTAAAAGCATGGTGGTACTGAGAGTAGTCGTAGAAAACTGTTTGAGAGAAATTGTGCCACTATGCCACTATTCCACTATTCCTTTCTCTTTTTTTGGTTGAAAACCCTTTGCAATGGCGAAAAAACCTGAAACTTTTGGATAGAATGACGAAATTTCATTTTATGAGAAATTACAAAGAAAATCCTTTGAAACAGGTTGAATTGATAGAGCAGACATGGAGCGGAATAAATGATAAGCGAGGGGGGGTGGTGACGTGGTGAAGAAGTGGAACTGATCGCAGATCGCACATCAGAAGTTTTATTGTGAAACGCTGGAGTTAAATGTTGAAAATGATGAAGTGCGATGGGAGCAGAGGTGACATGGTAGAGAAATGGGATCGATCATAGATCATGCATCAGAATTTTTATAAACATACATACGCGTGTAATAAAAAACGATCACTTTATAGGAAATTTAGATAAAACCACAATTACTCCCAAAAAATATGCATACACGTGGAATTACGGTTCTAGGGCCCCACAACCAGTTGATCTATAGGAAGCAATCACAAATCAGTCACCCGCAAGTTTAACTCTACACTGATAATAGATAGACCTTAAAATATGTGATTTGAAAAATCGAGCTGGTGTGCTACACTGACACGTGCCCCTCGCCTTATCACACCACAAATCGCTTAACGTACCATGCGATCGCTTTAACGATAAAATTTAAAAATTGCGATTTATGAAATTGCTTCATCTGCACTTTAATCTCCACCATTGATCTACACCCAGATCTGACCGTATTCCTTGCTCGCTCTTTGCCTCATTGCATCGCAAATCACTTAACATACCATGCGATTTGACTTAACAATAAAATTTAAAAACTGCAATATGTGAAATTGCTCCATCTTGTCTTTAATATCCGTCATTGATTTGCACCCAAATCTGACGGTATTCCTTTCTTGCCCCTTAGCCTCATCGCATCGCAAATGAATTAACATACCATGAGATTTTACTTAACAATAAAACTTAAAAACTATGCTTTGTGAAGTTGTCCCATGCTCTCTTTAATCTCAGTCGTTGGTCTGCTCCCCTTGGATCTGCGATTAGATCATGGTCGTCTGTTCTTTGTACACACAGTTCTTCCCCGTTGCTTCATTCCTTAGTCTATTTCCCAGCCAGCTTCCTTTAAATATTATCTATTTCTCTTCTCTGGATCTCCCACTTTGTCGGTTAAGCTGTTTTCGTTCGGTTTCTTTTTTATTTTAAAGAACTCTGGTTGCCACAAAGCCATAATTTTCCTGCTTCAAATTTTTTTTACCCATAGCCTCTTTTCTGAGATAACCAAAATCTCAATGAAATAGCTACACTTTTCACTATGTGGAACATATGACTTCCATTTCTAAGAAATAGCTA
The DNA here is from genome assembly GCA_034641835.2 of Pinus albicaulis. Taxonomy (NCBI): domain Eukaryota; kingdom Viridiplantae; phylum Streptophyta; class Pinopsida; order Pinales; family Pinaceae; genus Pinus; species Pinus albicaulis. The sequence continues at coordinate 76,073,344 of MU968359.1, forward strand.
CCTTTTACTGTATTTTTGTTTTGACAATGAATTTGCAACAAAGGTAGCTATTATTCCAGACTAGATGACTGCAATTTTATTACCCAAACATCGACTAACTTTCAACACTAAAATAATCCAAAACAAATATTTTAACTTATTTTAGTACTCTAAAACACTATGACACCTATTCGCTTAAAAATACCTTGATGTTTGGACTCTTTTTTAACTTTGATTGGAAATGACTCAAATATGGACTAATGTAATATTCCCAATTAGCCATGAGCTAGTTGGAGTATTCTATTTTTCTTTTGTTTTTTTTTAATGAATAAGATGATAATGGAGATCCATAAATATCGTTAAATATTGAATAAATCAATGCCAATGTGAAAATAAGACATCTTGACAGCTTAATTGAGCACCCTTAGGTGTGCAAAGGGGCTGGAACACCTTGACTGGATCAACTTTGACCAAATCAACATCGTTGTCATGGAGTAGTGGCATTCAATGAGGAACAACGCAATTTTAGATGGAGACACCTTGCATGGAAGTAGTGTCATAAATTAATGGGGCTTAGAGTTTGGAAGCTCATTTCTTATAAAAGGAAGAGGATGACAGCCATATTCATTATGTATTGGTATTTTATATTTTTCATATATGGTTTGTTTAGACATATGGCTTTATTCAGCTATTTAGCTAGGATTTTAGTGCTATTTAGCACACGGTGTTCCTGATCGGGAATCCCACCTCTTTCCTTAAGAGGCCTCTTGGAAGAGAATTTTACTTCACTTCCACTTTTAGGCTTTAGGCCAAGCTTCATCTTACATCTACAGCGTAGATCTTGTTGAGGGTTGAGTTGTGTTGCAGGTTGTAGTAGTGGAGAACATCTTTGGGTCACTTCAGTGCTTTATTTTAGTGGAGAAGGGTTCCTTTCCATTGGCAGTATAGTAAGTGACGGCAACAAAACTGAAAGTCAACCCCAAAGGAGAGTTGGTCTCCTTTTGTAGCTCTGTCATCATTTTCTGCTAAAACCTCGTTCTCCTCCTCCACGTGGTCTACCCCAACTTCTTTGTTTTTATTTATCAAATTTGAGGAATTTGATAAATAAACATTATCCACAACCTTTTAAAATTAAAATATATCTCCGAACTTTATATTAATACCCAATGTTTTTTAAACAAATGGCTTTGTAATAAAACTTTGGTTCCGGGCCCACATATATATATCAATAGTCCAATCAAATGCTCGCACCATGCCTTGGTTATCTTTCATGCATCTCCCGACTACGACCACCATCCGATGGCTTCCCTCCAGATCGACGAAGTTCAACGATATCGTGCAGCCTCCCTGGTCGAACGTTAACGTGCGATGGCGCGCAATGAGAGCGGTTTCAAGGGTCCCGCCCTTGCCACATGTCGAGCACTCAATGGAATCACTCCGAATTTGAAAATTTCGCTTACTCTGCAAAAGCGGTGCGATATGGGCAATCTGGTTTCGCAATCCACTCCCGGTTTTCGAATAGTGACTAACCAAAGTTAATTCGGGGTTGCGCTATCCTTCTTATTCAGTTAACTTAGGTATATCCTCAGTAGGGTTTCCAATTAACAACAAAAAAATGTAATTCTCTTCCGACGGGATTTTCACTACCATTAGGATAGAGTTAGTTGACCACAATTTTATGCAGACTTCGTCTGTGGGTGGGGTTTTCAATTGTTCAAACAATTCAAGGGAAACAATGAACACAGAGATGCGAAGATTGTACAACGACTCAATTCAACAGTTATATTCAAGACAGTGTTCAATCGCCTCACAATTAAACAAATTCCTCACAAATAACGATTCAAGACAGTTGGATAGTCGACGGGAACTGAAATTCATTTAACTGGAAGCGATTGTTTGCTACACAGATTTTTACTGCAGAAATCTCTCCTCTCCAATACATCCAAGGGATACAATTTATATACATCACAGTGTGTCTCTTCGGTTCCTCTGTGAGGACCGTTTAGAAAATCAAAAGCCTAATTACAATAATTCAACTAACTAAAATATGACAGATGGATCGAATCTAACTATTCGACTTCTACAAATTCTAACTAATCTAAATGAAACAAGCAGCTAAGGTATTGACACCTAGCTATTACAATTCGATGATTTTGAACCCTCCTAGCCACAACATGTGGAAAAAACCTCCTACATTGCTGGCTATTGTCTAATGCCCCTGCATCAGTAAGGAAGGCCCTTGAGCTTATTTTCATACCTTGGCATCATGCCACTTATTTATTTGCCCCTACAGTGCAGTTTCATTCCAAATCTGTGTTATTTTGAGGGAGGATTTTAGGGTGGTTTCAACACACCATTTGGAGAGAAGGTTTTCTAGTGAAGGGATCAACCTTTCATCTAGAGAGTCTATTGGAGGAGGATATCTTTCTTGCTATATAATATCAGCCACACTTTCCAGATCTATTGTTGTAGTGAATCTTCGGCCCTAGGGCTTTGATTTAGATCTTGTACATTGGTGTATTTTTGAAATCCCTTGGGGATTATTTTCTGAAGGTTGTAGAGAGCCTAGATCTACATTTTGTTGTATCTTCAAGGCATATAACAGCCATAGATCTTTGTATGTTAATTTTTGGTAGTGGTGCACTTTATGATTGTGTTGTAGCAGTCTTCTGGCATTTTTATATATAGTAGCAGCACCTCTTTTGAGGGCTTTGTCCATTGGAGGCTTGTTATATCTTGTTTTAAACTTTATGGCCCATTTATTATACATATTTTTTTGTTGTTATAATGTTTAGAAGGTCTCCATATTGGCCTCTTTATTTTATATGATGTTTAACACTGCTAATCTAGAATTTTTCACTATATTCTTGTTTTTCCCATTTGGGAATATTACAGTGGTATTAGAGCATAATCTTGGCACAGCCTGTGCATCTTGAAAAGAAAATATGTAATCTAAAGAAGGAGATATTTTCACTAATAGAGAGAAGAGATATCTCAAAAGAAGACACCATAAGTTTGATTATACAAATGATAAAGAAGACAAGGGTAAGACCCCTTTGTCAAGAGAAGATGAAGAGAAAGAGTTTCCTAAGATTCTTCTCAAAGCTATGCAAGACATTGCTAGAGAAATATAGGAGATGAGGATGGTAGATATAAGGAATCCCCTAAATGATTTCAACATGGTGAAGGCTCCAACATTTCTCATCACTGGAGTGATCAACCAGTGCGGTAGCAACAAGTTTCCCAACGCTCTACAATTACTACATTATTAGTAATGGGAAATTAAGGGTTTCAAGAACAAGAAAGTCTTGAAGAATATTTCATGGAGTATGAGTCACAATCTTAGACATTCAATGACCACTTGAGTTTTCAAGATTTTTTTCAAATCAAGGACAATAGGAGACCCAGGCATCACAATAGAGGTGGAGGATTCATTCAGAATCATGATCTACACTGCACTATGGGTAGATTTTTCTTACCCAACTCTGATGGGTCATCTAAATGCACTGCAAAATCATGTGTAGAGAAGCTTGACATCTATTTCTAGCTGGAAAAAGTACCATAGATGGAGGCCATTAAGATAGCAACGCTGCACCTTGAGGGTGAAGCACATGATTGGTGGTTCCATGGCTTGTCTACATTGGGTCATGCCAATGTGGCTACATATTCAAAGTTCACAAGGATCCTGGTGGAGAGGTTTGATAGAAGATATCCTGAGGCACCATTCATGGGGATTGCAAAACTCAAACAATCAGGTAATCCCGAAACTTACATTTTTGAGTTTTTAAAACTTTCTATTATGGTTCCTGATTTATCTGCAGCAAGAAGGGTCTATATGTTTGTTGATGGGCTAGAAGAACCTCTTAATGGGTTGGTTAAGTCTACCAAGCCCACTACCCTTCAAGATTCCATTGGAAGGGATAGATATCTACAAGATGCCTTGCCAAAAGAAAAGGCAACATTTTAGCAAAAGCCCTCTTTTTCATCAAAGGGAAAAGGTGAGAAGGCTCCTCTTTCAAAGGAGAGCCAAAATAAGAAAACCTCTTGATGATGATTTCTAAAGAGATTTGAGGAGGAGGAAGCTTTTCTTGACATGCCAAGAATCATGGGCACCCAGACATAGATGTGCATCAAGAAAGGCACAATATATAAAGGTCTTATCAGATGATGAGGAGGAAGAAGAGGTCACAACGTTGACATAGCAGGAGATGATCCACCACCACCAGGAGGTGAGGATGAAGCAATTGCTCCAATTAGATGGAATCTTGCATCAATTAGAGTGGTACCCAATTATCAGGAAGCTCCCACACAAAAAAAAAAGTTAGATTTCGACAGTCGAAGCAGGGACATGATAGTCCCATCTATTATGCATATGAGATTGGTCCATGAGACATCACCATTCATAGATTCAGGAGGAATGGGAGCATTAGAAGGCCATGATACAATGCTGAGAGTATTGAGTAGACTCAAGGAGGAGGGAGACATTCTCCCAACATCATCATTACCCACTCTCATTTCAGATTCAGCATTATGGGAGAAGCATCATAGGAAGGATATAAGCCTTCCAATATGTACCTTTGGCATGGGATATGTCAAGGAGAAGGGAAGCCATATGACATATGTTCCTTGTGATATGTCATCAACGCTATCACTATGGATGATAGGTCCATATTGGAAATCTCAACTGTTGGTGGATTATTCCAAGGATATTCTTACATGCATGTTACTTGATGACCAACTACATGAAGAGGGCTATTCAGTCCAAGATGAAGTCATGTATTATCATGGTAGGATCTTCTTATCTAGAGCTTCCAAGCTCAAGAAGAAGTTGCTACAAAGAGCTCATGAATAATTTATCTTTAGCCATACTTATTCCATGAGAGGCTAGAGCCTACAACACCATCATGGAGGGTTATACTTGGGAAGGCTTGGAAGAGGAACTATATCAGCATTTGAAAAGATGCATGGACCATGTGGAGATGGAAGAGACACATTAATCTATGGAAGATTTATCTTAACCACCTCTTTCCTCTTTTGGAATGAGAGGGGATATATCTATTGACCACTCCATATGTATGAGCATAAAGTTTGCTGAGGAACATGCTTATGTACATGATGTTTCATTTTATGACTATTTTCATTCCTTTACTATGTATATGTAGGCCATTGCTCCAAGGAGGAGCATTCTTCCATATAAAATTCATGGCCAACTTTGGGCCATAAACATTTCTGAAAATGCCACTCCCTTGGAGGATATAGGGAGATGTTGTATCACTCTGGGAGCGCTCTAAAGGCACCAAACATTTCTCACCTTTTCAGCCATTGTGAGAAAACTTCAACATCAAGTAAGTGGTGGGGAAACCACTTACCACATAATTATTTGATGCAGTCAAGAGATATATTGTGTTGGTTCCACATGTGGGACTATGACCCACCTCCATTTTTGCATATTTCTATTTGCATGTACTCAGTTTTGATCCCATACATTGATGATGTACTTATTCTTTTTATGGGAATGATTGGAGGGAGGATGGGAGGATTGTATGTGCCCTATGGGAGAGATATTCTCCATGTTCACTATGCTGCATGTTTCAAGGAGGACCTTGGGCAAACCATGACTTTTTCATTGGATCTATTGCTTCCTTATGGGATGAATCATTTGCATCTCATGAGAAATTTGGAGGAGCATTTCATGGAGGGATGGATTGGGAGACACTCATCTTATGAGGGAAGCTAATCACATGAAGGTGTCACCAATGATGGAGGAGAATAATTGCAACACTCACCTTGTCAGTTTCTTGGGGACAAGCAACATTTGGGAAGGGAGGACTGTAATATTCCCAATTAGCCATGAGCTAGTTGGAATATTAAATTTTTCTTTTGCTTTCTGTTTAATGAATAAGAGGATTATGGAGATCCATAAATCTCCTTAAACATTGAATAAATAAATGTTAATGTGAAAAGAAGACATCTTGGCATCTTAATTGAGCACCCTTAGGTGTGAAATGTGGTTGGAACACCTTAACTGGGTCAACTTTTACCAAATCAACAATGTTGTCATGGAGTAGTGGCATTCAATGAGGGACAACACAGTTTTAGATGGAGACACCTTGCATGGAAGTAGTGTCATAAATGAATGGGGCTTAGGGTTTGGAAGCTAATTTCTTATAAAAGGAAGAGGATGGAAGCCATATTGATTATGTATTGGTATTTTATATTTTTTATATATGGTCTATTTAGACATATAGCTTTCTTCAGTTGTTTAGCTAGGATTGAAGTGTTGTTTAGCACATGGTGTTCATGATCAGGAATCCCACATCTTTCCTTGAGAGGCCTCTTGGAAGATAATTGTACTTCACTTCCACTTTCAGGATTTAGGCCAAGCTTCATCTTACATCTATAGCACAAATCCTATTGAGGGTTGAGTTGTGTTGCAGGTTGCGGCAATGGAGAACATATTTGGGTCACCTCAGTGCTTATTTTCAGTGGAGAAGGGTTTCTTTCCATTGGAAGGATATTAAGGAAGGCCCTTGAGATTATTTTCATACCTTGGCATCAGGCCACTTATTTATTTGCCCCTATATCTTCGTTTCATTCTAGATCTGTGCTATTTTGAGGGAGGAGTTGTAGGGTGGTTTCAACACACCATTTGGAGAAATTTTTTTCTAGTGAAGGGATCAGCCTTTCATCTAGAGAGTCTATTGGAGGAGGCTATCTTTCTTGCTATATCAGATCAACCACACTTTCCAGATCTATTGTTGCAATGAATCTTCAGCCCTAGGGCTTTGATTCAGATCTTGTACATAGGTGTATTTCTGAACTCCATTTGGGAGTTATTTTATAGAGCCTAGATCTACAGTTTGCTATATCTTTGAGGGATATAACAAACATAGATATTTTTATGTTAATTTACTACAGCAGTGCACTTTATGAATATGTTGTAGCAATCTTCCTACATTTTGATATATAGTACCATCACCTCTTTTGATGGTTTTGTCCATTGGAGGCTTGTTATATCTTGTTGTACACTTTATGTCCCATTTATTATACATTTTTTTTTGTTTTTATAATGATTAGGAGGTCTCCATATTGGCCTCTTTCTTTTATATGATGTTTAACACTTTTATTCTAGCATTTTGCATGATATTCCTTCTTTTCCCATTTGGGAATATTACAACTAAGACACAATAAAAATTTGAGAAAAGTGACAAAATGGCTATTAAACCATTAAAATTTTCAGTGCTAACAGTGGCTCCTATTGGGGATGAAGGCCTCCCTATGAGGCTTCAATTCCTGTAGACTCAGTGCCTTAAAAAATCTTGAAACTTAAAGACTTCTTAAAAATAGAGACTAGGATTGACCATTGACATACTGGACTCAAGAATGACCATATATATAAACATAAGTACCATTGTTCATGGAGTTTATTGAAAAATCAGACCAGATATTCACAATGGAGTGACTCAACTGAATTTCCTAAATAAATAACCTTTTAAGAAAATGACCATTGACTGGGCTTCCAGTCAGCTAATCATCATCCATATTTTTGAGCAGAAAATTATTATTCTCCAAAACTTCAGCAAGTTTAAATGGCCCAAACCACATATTGTCGAATTTACCATTATTTCCATGGTCTTCTCTCCTAGTATCCCAACGCAACACCAAATCATTCTCCTGAAACAACTACTAATTTTCTCTTTTATCAAAAATATATTTGACTTTAGCCTGATACTTATGAACTTTTTCCAGCAATGATTCTCTGATTTGGTGTGCCTATGTCAACTGTAGCATTTTCCTTTCGACTGGGTTTTCATGATCAAATTCATATTGTAGGAAATTCATCATAGGAAGAGCTAATTGCAAAGGCATTATAACATATGTACCATATACAAGCTGAAATGGAGACATTCCAATATATTTTTCACTACTTAATCTATCTTCCCACAGAGCATGTATCAGCTGAGTGTCCCAATTCCTCTTATTTTTAGGCAGCATTTTCTTAATAATCCTTACCAAAATTTTATTGGATGACTTAGCCAATCTATTAAATTGAGGGTAATAAGGTGTGGAATGAGTCAATTCAATCCCATGTTAATGAAAAAAGTTAAATATCTTAGTAGACTTAAAGGCCATTGCATTATCAGTTACTAATTTATGTGGACAACCAAATCTTGACATAATATTTTCCAACAAAAATTTAGTAATTACCATTATCAGTAGCATTTCTGGTTGGTAAAACTTTAATCCATTTAGTGAAATAGTCTGTAGCTGTAAGAATCCATATATGTTTTCCTGATGAAGGTGGATGAATTTCACCGATGAAGTCTAGCCCCCACTGCTGGAAAGGAAAATTTGTTGAAATAGGAATGAGAGGTAATGGTGTAAATTTATGTTTACCATCAAATTTATGACATTCGACACAACTCCTAACTTTTGAAAAGACATCAGAGAAAAGAGTTGGCCAATAATAACTAGCTCTTAATATTTTCTTTGTAGTTGCTTTCCAATACAAATGCCCTCCATACACTCCTGCATGTATCTTTGTCATAATCTCCTGGGATTATGCTTCATCTACACATCTTAACAAGACTCCAACAGGATCTTTCCAGTAAAGATGGTATTCCAAAATGCAATACTTCATAGAACTCAATTTAAAATCTCCTCTTTTAGACTTATCCATTTCAGGTGGACAATTGAAATTTAACAAGAATAAAACTATATCCTTGTAGCAATCTGAATTAAAAATTTTAAGATAATTAGCAATACCTTCTCCATATTCTCCTTTAGATACCTCTACATTCAAATTTAAATCTTTGTAGTTAGATTCAGCCATCAAGCAAGCCAAGCCCTGACCCATATCAATTTAGTTGGTTTGATTTCAACATCAAATTCCAAAATCTTGGTCAGCCATCGTCCTCTCCTTCCATCTGTATCTAGCTTCAGCAACACATCTTTAATGGTGATATCAGGAACTAAAGAAATTATTTTTGAATGCAGCACATAAACTTGAAAAGACTTCAAAGCCTTTAGTGCATATGCTTTTTTTTCGATCAAGATGTACTTTAATTCAGCATCCCTTAAAGCGTGACTAAAAAATGAAATTGGCTGCTCCAAACCCTCCTTATTCTTCTGTAGTAAGACAACTGCAATTGTTTCTTCTAAAGCATATGAAAAAATCAGAAAATCATTTTCAAAATCAGGAATAATCAAAACTGGTGCTTTAGTCAAGATGGACTTAATTTTTGAAAAATATTTCTTGGCTTCATCTCATCACTTAAAATCTACATCTTTTTTTAGCAAAACATTTATATGTTTGATCGGCTTTGTAAAGTTAGGAACAAAACTTCTGATAAAATTGATTTTCCCTAAAAATGACTGCAATTCTTTCTTATTTCTTGGCAAACCAAGCTTATAAATAGCTTATACTCTTCCTGGATCAATACAGATTCCACTTTCTGTTACAATATTTCCCAATAATTTACCTTCTTGGACAACAAGAGATGAATTTTTTGGTTTAAGGACAAACCAAACTTTCTGCATTTGTCAAAAACTTGCTTCAAATGTTTCAAGTAGTATTCATCAGATTTTGAATATACTGTGATGTCATCCAAATAGATGACCACAAATCTATATGTTTCTCCCACAAAGGCAATAATCCATTGCCCTTTGAAAGGTTTCACCTGCGTTCATCAAACCAAATGACATTTTACTGTACATGAATGTGCCCCACGGTGTGGTAAATGTTGTATTTTCTCTGTATTTCTTTTCAACTGAAATCTGATTATAGCCTGAAAAACCATCAATCATTGAAAGTCTTTTGGATCCTACAAACTTCTGCAAGATATAATCCATCTTGGGCAGTGGATAGTTATCTTTCAAGGAGCACCGATTCAGGTTGTGAAAATCAACACAAATCCTTATTTCTCCATTCTTTTTCCGGACTAGGACTATATTAGCTACCTATTTAGAAAATCTCAAAGTCAGAATAATCTTTTCTTCCCATAATTTTTTTATTTCTTTCTTAATGACTGGAAGCAGCATGGGATTGATGTATCTAATTTTTTGTGCTACAGGCTTTGCATCTATTTTCAAAGGGATCTTTTGATCCATTATGCTCTTGTCATAAGTTTTCAACTCACTATAAGACCATGCAAAATATCAGTAAATTCCTTCAGCAATATGATATGTTTTGTTTTTGGTTTCCAGAGGAAGGAATTTGGACACTTTGAATAATCTTGGTTGATCTTCTATACCAATGTTACACTCTATTGTACTCTGTCCATCAACCTTGCTCTCAGGCTTGAGAAAAATATCACTATTATCAAACAATATTTTTAAAGGAACCAAACCCTTAGGAATAAATTTTTCAGATCTAAAATGTTTTTCCCAGCCATAGTTTTCTTAAAGGGTTGTTGTTTTGATTTTCAACAATTTCCTGCTCATCATCAATTTTTATGTCTGCAAACTCTTCTACAGACTCCAAAAAATTATGAATCACCCTGTCATCTTCAAATGCTTTCCAGTGCTTGATGTTATCAGGAATTGAAGGTTTGTCTTTTATTTGAACATCATAGACTACCTTGACATCTAGAGGAACTTTGAAATTAGCAGCAGTAATAGCTAGTGAATCAATAATTTGATTTTGTTTTCTAGTGACAAAATTTATATTAAATGTTGAAAAGTAATGTTCAATCAAATCGCAGACTTCATTATTATAATTCTTCAATTTGGAATTTTTCACTTGGTAATTATTTCTCACCTACTTAATCACTAACTCTTAATCACCAAAGGCAATTAGTTATTCAGCTCCCAAATCTTTTGCTGCCTTCATACCCAACACAAGTGCTTCATACTCAGTAGTGTTGTTAGTGGTAGAAATTTGTTCTTTTTATGATATGGTTACCTTATGCTGAGTAGGAGAAATGAGGACTACACTGGCTCCAGATCCTTCTCTTGAAGAAGTTCTATCAAAGTACAATTTTCATATCTATCCTCCTTCTGAATGCTTCATATTTTCGCCTTGAAAATGTTGTTTTTCACTTAATTGAGGCTGGAAATCATTATCATCAACCACAAGGTGCAAAATTTATGACCCCAATTTTTTTTCTTCAGCATATATGAGATGGTTTGATGGATTGTGTTGATCAATAATGATCTAGGCCATTTGAGTTTCCCCATAAACCCTTTTGAATTCCCCTCCAAATACTGGGATGGTAGCATATGACATGTCCATCTGAAGGGTACCTCCCAATTTCTTAGACCACGATCTGGAAAGTAACATCCCAAATCTACAAGGAATATCAACAACCACAATTTCCATCACTAATATCTTCATAGGTAGCTGGGTAAGGGAAACAACCAAATCCTTAATCACTTCTAGACACTTGAATTTTTTGGAGTCAAAGGTGTAAAAGTAGTGGTATTTCTTGGTGATCTCTAATCCCAATTTTTCCATTACTTTCTTTGGCATGAGATTGTGGGAAGCTCCAGAATCTAAAAGACAATTATGAAGGTAGAAAGGAGGTATATCCCACCATTTATCTAGGCTATCATGTATATTGAGTGATAGGTAGAAAGGAGGTGGGTTATAATCATTTTCGTCTTTGACATGACAACCTAGATAAATGGTGGGATGCTCATCCTCAATGTTGACTGAATCAAGGGTGAGAGGAGGTTGCAAAAGACTCTTAAAAGAATATTTATATGCTGAATTATTCAATAATTCCAGGAGTGGAATTGGAATTTTGATTTTATTGAATTTAGATTTGAAACTAAAATAAATTGGAAATAATTCCTTATTTTCTGCTGTAATATTGAAAATTGGAGTAGAATTTTGAGGTGGAGGAACCTCATTTACCTTGGCCTTCTATTTCGCAGCTTGTTTATCTGGATATGATTTTTGTTGAGGCTACTGAACAGGACCTTTGGACCTAAAAGGGTAGTTTTTGTTTTGAACTTCTTGTTGTTTTTTATCATTATGTGCATAAATTTGAGCATTCATATCATAAAATAAAAAAAACAAATTCTTGATCTATCTTCATATTCCTGCAATGCCAAACATGTTGAATGTGAAGTTTCTCCCACATGGTTTATTTATTATTTCTATTCCTCATTTCCTTTCTGTTCTTATTCAACAAAATTATTCAAAGGAGGCTGAACATTTTGATCATCAACATTCCTCCTTGGGAACTGTAGGATTTTTTGAGGCTGAAAAGGCCTCCTGAAGGGAGATTGGTTTCTATTAGCTTCGTTTTGATTGGCTCTAGCAGTTGGTTTACTTTCTATCTCTTATTTTGACATCTTAGAGGCAAGTTCCTTGATCAAATTGGACATTTGATCGATATTTTCTTCTGTTGAAAGAGATTTAGAAGAAGAAGGTTTTTCTTCTTTCATCTTATTTTTGTCTTTTGCTGCCTTTTATTCCTCCATTTTTAATTTATTATAAACCATGATATTAGACCGCACTCCAATGGCAACCTCTTGCATAGTTTTCAGTGTATGTGCTTTTTCAGCCCTTAACCATAAGGCAAACTCAGAATCTAAAGCATTTGCAAAATTTATCATAGTTGTGTTTTCAGTGGGTTTAATCTCTTCAAGAATTTTCTGATAAATCTTATTAAACCTCTTAGTAAAATTAGCTAAAGTCTCATCTTCCTTTTTCTTCAGAGTTCTAAATTCTATAAGATAATAAATGTAGTATTTCCTATCACCCCAATGCTTCAAAAATATCTCTTCTAATTCATCAATTCTCGTAATTGAATTTGGAGCCAAACTTATAAACCATTTTCGAGCTTCACCATCCAAGCTCTGAACAAAGAGTCTTGACTAGACATCTTCATGTTAAATATTCTGATTTTCAGCATAACTATAGAAAGCCACTAAATGTTCTTCAGTAGAAACTTCTTCTCCCTCCCCAATGTATTTTGGAAGATATTTCAAGTAATCTCCTTGGGGAAGTGCATTCATGTGTTGAGGGAGAACCAGTGGCGCATATCTTGCAGCCACTACCTGCTACATCCTTGTAAGGGAAGGTTGATCCATATGTTTTTGATGTATAGTTCATGTAGCTGTTTGGGAAATAGGAATTATAATTGGTGAATTTTAATTATGATTTTGGACAGCAAAAAATTGGGGTCCTTGAGATGATTTTTCAGGCTTTGGAACTGAGAGGAGTGGATTTTCAAAAAGGTGAAAAGAGGATTTCTTGACTTCTCCTTCAGTAGAAGAATCAGAATCTAAAGCTTTCTCTTGAGGGGATGGAGTTAATTCAATGTTATTTTGCTGATAAAGGAAATCAGATAAACTAAAAGTAAGAAATTTCGGTATAGAGTCTCTTTAAGTGGAGGAGAGGAAGATGACCCAAAAACTAGGTTTGGAGAGAAAGGAAAATATTCTTGTTGAGGGAGGACAAGAGACTAATATTCAAGATGAGTCTGAAGGAAATTTAAAATAGTCTTGAAGTCTTCTTCAGTCAAAATATCTGTATCAAGAAAAGGTGCAATAGCCAATACTTGCTCTAATTGCCCTTCAGTTAGCACAAACTCTTCTGACTTATTTTCAACACTTGGAATTCAATTTCTCCTTCTTTAACTAGAACATTACTTATTTCTGATTTACTAGGTGACGAGTAAGAAAAACCTTCAGCTAAGCCTACGTTAACAATATCCACTTTATTTTCTAGAGGAGTAGCTTCAACTTGATATTTTTCAGTAGAGTTTTTTGAAATGAAAACCTCTTTATATTCTAAAGTAGATAGAGGTACCTTTTTCTTTGGAAAATACTTTTTGTGTACTTTATTCACTGACTAAGATGTGGCTTCAACTGATCTCTATTTTCCTTTAGCATCTTTTATGATTTTCTCTGGGTCAGCAACTGGAGTCACAGTTGGATATCTTTGATTCCTCCTTGTAGAAGGAGGTCTTGAAACCCCTCTTCCCCTTCGTGGAGTCGCTAGGTGAAAAAATTTGCAGCCTTCTTCAAGTCACCAATTCTTGTTCACCATCAAGAATAGATTATCAACAATTCATAAGAATACTCAGTAGAATTCCTCTTTACAAGGCCTTCTTCTCTTGGCAGATGCACCAAAATATGTTGGTGCTGGAATCACCACAAGGACTGCAGCAAGCACCTAACCAAACACATCTTAAACTATAAGTAAATTTTAATGTTTTTTTTTGTACGATTGAAAGATGGTATAAACTTTGATTTACTAAAGATATATTTCGATCAAATCCACAGTTCTACTAAATAGGGTATTATAACTTGATGTGGTAGCAAGGTGCAAGTTTGTAGTTTATGATGAGAGGAAATTGAAAAATGAGAGGAAAATCAATAGGTTTTTAAAACAAAAATCTACTCATTTAATAGAAATTGACAAAAGTAGCAGTTTGAAAATATTCCATTAAGAGAAAGCTATTTCTAGTCTGACAAGATTCTCACTGAAATATCATGAAAAATAACTATCATGAGTGATGCTCTTCCACTGTTATAACATATATTTTATCGGGAATGCTCACTGTGTGAGACTAAAAAAACTGATAAAGCACATAAAATGCTTAAGAGACTAATAGAAACACACAACAGTATGATGATTTGCAAACTAGAACTGGAAGAAAGGAGATATGGAAACACAAATAAAGTAGAAAATACATACAAAAATTTTGTAATAAGTCCTTAGTAGTATCATTCCATTTCGTCCACAAAAATATTACAATTCATATAATTTAAAATTAAATAACCACCAACCAACCATGACTTCATATCATTTTGGCATATATATACAAAATATGATACTTTCATCTTCCACAGAAAAGGCAAATATGTTTCAAAATTCATTACAACCTCGTGCAAGAGGTGAGGCCCATCCATTAATATTAATTAAAAAATGCTACATTAAAAACATTAAAACATTAAGGTTGACAATTTGAAGTGGTTTGTATGATGTGGCAGTTTTATGGGAAGACTCCTCTTTTGTTTTGGTGCAACCAACTCCATAAAACGTGAAAACAACAGTGAAAATGGTGTGTGGTTGTTCCTTGAATGTTGCCTGGTGTCTAGTAAAAACGTGTTGGTACTGATAGTAGTGGTAGAAAATTGTTTGAGAGAAATTTTGGCACTGTTCCATTGTTCCTTTCTCTTTTTTTGTTTGAAAACCCTTTGTAATGGTGGAAAAACCTGAAACTTTTAGATAGAATGATAAAGTTTCATTTTATGAGAAATCACAAAGAAAATCCTTTGGAATAGGTTTAATTGATAGAGGAGACATGGAGAAGAATAAATGATAAGTAAGGGGGGGTGGTGACATGGTGAAGTGGGACCGATCGCAGATCGCGCATCGGAAGTTTTATTATGAAATGCAGGAGTTAAATGTTGAAAATGGAAAAGCGCGATGTGAAATGGGAGTGGAGGTGACGTGGCAGAGAAATGGGACTAATCACAGATCATGCATCAAAATTTTTATAAACATACATATGTGTGCAATCAACAATTATCACTTTATAGGAACTTTAGACAAAACCACAATTACTCCTAAACAATATGCATACACATGGAATTGCAGTTCTAGGGCCCCACAACCAGTTGACCAATAGGAAGAAATCGCAAATCGACTGCCCACAAGTTTAACTCTACGCTACGGCTAAACCTTAAACTTTGCGATTTGTGAAATCACACTAGTGCACTACGCTGACATGTTCCCCTTGCCTTATCGCATCGCAAATTTCTTAAGATACCATGCGATTGCTTTGACGTAAAATTTAAAAATTGTGATTTGTGAAATTGCTTCATCTATGCTTTAATCTCTACCATTGATCTGCACCTATTTCTGGTGGTCTTCCTTGCTCACTCTTCACCTCATCGCATCGAAAATCACTTAACATACCATGCGATTTGAATTAAAAATAAAGTTTAAAAATGTGTTGTGTGAAATCAATCCATTTGCGCTTTAATATCCACCATTGATCTACACCCAGATATGACAGTCTTCCTTGCTTGCCTCTTAGCCTCATCACATCGCAAATCACTTAACATACCATGTGATTTGATTTAACGATTAAACTTAAAAACTGCACTTTGCGAAGTTGTCCCATGTGCGCTTTAATCTCAGGCGTCGGTCTGCTCCCCTTTGGATCTGCGATTAGATCATGGCCATACATTCTTTTCGCACACGGTTCTTCCCCGTTTCTTCATTCCTTAGTCTATTTCCCATCCAGCTTCCTTTAAATATTATCTGTTGCTCTTCTATGGATCTCCCACTTTGCTGGTTAAGTTGTTTTCTTCTGACTGCAATTTGATTTTAAAGAACTCTGGTTGCCATGAAGCCTTAATTTTCTTGCTTCAAAAGCTAATTACTTGTTTACCCATAGTATCTTTTATCAAATAGCCAAAATCTCAGTGAAATAGTTGCGCTTTTCACTGTGTGGAACATATGACTTCCATTTCTGAGAAATAGTTGCCTTTTACTATATTATTGTTTTGACAATGAATTTGAAACAAAGGTAACTATTATTCCAGACTAGATGACTGCAATTTTATTACCCAAAAATCGACTAACTTTCAACACTAAAATAATCCAAAATAGAGATTTTAACTTATTTTAGGACTCTAAAACACTATGACACCTATTCAATTAAAAATACCTTGATGTTGGGACTCCTTTTTAAATTTTATTGGAAATGAATCAAAATTTGGACATGGACTAAGACACAATAAAAATTTGAGAATTGTGACACAATGGCGATTGCACCATTAACATTTTCAGTGCTAACATAATCCTTGTAAGTAAGATAAAGCAAATCACAACCTAGATATATTGTCACCGAGAGAGAAAGAGAGAGTATCACCGCTCTTACATCCCTAAACCAACTAAGAAAAGGAATATGCACAAGTGCATGATCGACTATAATAATAACTCACATGTTCCTCTATTGATATGAGACGTAAACAGGCTTTACAATAACAAGTGGACCTAGTCCACTACAAGCAAACTTGCAAGACACAAGTAGGTCCACCGATGTGAAGCACTCTACTCTACGTGACATGTGTCAACATCAAAGGTGACATAGATTAACAATCAAGCCCTCCATGGCATGAGCACTACTACCCAAGGTCCAAAAATACTGTAAAGGTCCTAAGCTCCACTGCATCTCCAAGGTCATGTGTCTCCTTATTACTACTGTACTTTCTACCTATTATTTTCATAGTTCCAAAATGTCCACTTGCATTAAAAATGCATGCCATGTACATAAATTGAAAACCTGATAGATGATAAGGAAAAGGGGTTATCCTATATGCCATGAAAAATCATATTACATACTTAGAATGCACCCCAATGTGTCAAAATAGCATGCCAAGTGGAAAAATTTCATTTCTCAGGTTAAAATCTGTTACAACTTACAGCGTGACCTAATTGCACACAAACTCCTTGCAGATGTGCCTATGGAAAAGTCATAAAATATAGTTCTACATTATTTCTCGATGTGCATCTTCCTACACTTCCATAATTCTAATGTACACCTTCAAGTGAGAGTACTAATTCTACCAAAACAATTTCACCGATTTACCTGTCTCTTGCTAAGTGCAAGTAGTCTTTAATAAAATTCATGTCCAGGGCTCACTAAAGATCAAAATTGTGATTTTAAAATTTCTGTATGGTTCTTAGAACATTATTGATATTTTTACATCGTTAGAGTTTCACTTCCAATCCAGGAAGCCACTATTATGCAAAAATATTGTGAAACTGCCAAATTTCATAACATGACAAATTAGGCTATGGTGCCTTTAGAATTTTATATGCCAGAACATAGAGCACATATGGTGAAATATAGAAGTTGATATCTAGATTATATTATGGTCTACAACCGTACAAAATAAAATTCCCAAGATAAATCTCCAAGTGTTAGTTATTAAGCATCAACAATGTAATTTTTTTGGTTTGGCACTTTTCTCCAACTCTAGAAACACACACAACCTTCAAATAAATTGCACACCATGTTCTCATTATAAATTCCAATTCCAATTCTTGAAGTCTATGTTCTACTCAAGCAACCAAACACAAATAAATTATGAAGCATTACATGGAATCAAAGGTCTTAGAATTAATTTTCTTATTTGCAACCATGGCATTACCTCAACAACAAAGTGAGCCCAAATCTTGTCACTGTGAGTGTAATATTCCTTTTTCGGGAATTTATGCAATATGGTCCTCAAGGATGCTGTATAAGGGAGGAAGTGTAAAAATAAGCTGAAAGGGGGCTTGGATCCCCTTTTTAACTCACTAAACACTTCTCTTCCAGAATTTGAGGTCAAATAAATGAATCTAGTTGGGTTATTCAGATCTCCCCAAACTAGATCCCGTAGAGAATGCTCAATGAGAGAGCTTACAGCAATACATGAACACAATAATTAAACTCTGCAAATCTGAATGCAACATAAGATGAAATATATTACAGCCATTATGTACATTAATGTATCAGCCACAATATAACATGAGGAATAAACCCCTCATGCAATGGGAATCAACCTCCAAAGATTAGCACATGAAATACAAGAGATGAAGCAACTGCATAAAATGCCGGAAAGTAGTGACAGCGCTGTCTCTAGGAGTGTAGCTGCTGCTATAAATGTACATACATGAAATATGACTGAAATATACAAAGAAATTTCCAACAATATAAGAATGGGCTCTGATACAAGATTTCTAGCCAATATAGGAGAGATTGCTAGAAATGCCAGAAAATGTACAATGTGACAAATGACTTGTCACTGCAACTGAATTAAAATGAGAATGAGGCTATGGAAGATCTGAAATACTCATGCCCTCTTCTGATAATGTTCTCAAGCAAAAGGTTGATCCCTTTCACTCAGAAACACTCCTCCTGACAAGCTCCAATGGCTCTCCAAGTAACTGCCTACATAAATAACACAGTTTCTGCCCTTGACTGCACTGTGAGAGATGGTGAGTGATTGGCCTGGTGCCAAATATCTAAAATGATTCCTGGGAGTCTCCTCTGTTGCTCCTCCAAATAATATACAGGATCTCTACTGAAGAACAAGCCAAAGATTGACTCTATGAGTTCCTCTATTGTTGCTCCTGGCAACACAACATTTTCTACCCAACAAAATAACGTTGTCGCTGAAGGGTTAAGCTTGTCCAAATGTCAGAATGAGGAAATGAAGCTCAAACCCTCTCCTTCCTCGAGGATGAGGAAGGGATTCTCGACCGAGAACACCCTTGGGTTCAAGATCTCTACAACCCTGCTAAACAGCCTGGGGATGCAAGTCTATGCAGACCCAACAAAAATGATAAGCTAATGCATTATGAAAATGGGTTGCCATCTTCTCCTTATAAAACAAATGAACTCTTCTCACCATGGGTCTTATTCACACTTGCCTCTAGCTCATGCAAGTGTAGCCTCCACTAAAACTGTGATGTCCAAGTAGGTTCAATGTATCTAGACAGTTTTAGTTCACTTGGTCAAAATGACTAGATCAAGCATGATCCAATCCTGTTCACACCATGTGGTGCTCAACTCATCTGCGTTATTATTCCTCCTTTCACACAAGGAGTGTTATTTCTCCATCAATAGGGGTTAAGGTGTCTCCTTACCCATTTTATTAAACAAAATGAAAATATGCAAACTATAATGTTCCTTTTAGCTTGAGGCTAAAAATTGGGAACATTACAGTCCTCCCCTCCAACATGTTTCTTGTCCTCAAGAAAATGCATAGAGAGAAAAAATTTCTCCCCCTTCTTCTCTTGTGTCCCCCTCATCAACAATCTACACCACTGCTCGGGATATGCTGCAATAAATCTGTCCTCCAATGCTTCCTCCCAAGTATGCAAACCGGAATGGTGCTCAACATGGAAAGATAGAAGGTGTAGGTGGAAAACTTCTTGTTGTGCTATGGCCTCCTCAAGGTAGGAGTGATGATATGCATGGGAAAAATGTATCCCTGATGATGATCCTCTCATCCATGCTATCATCCAAATTGAAATCTCAACCCCTAGTATATGTAATGTGTTGGGGCTGAATGGAGAGTTGGGCTTTTGATTCCCAAGGTGTTTCTCCCTCCATTTGTGGTACATATGGGGTTTCCTCTATCCTTCGGCTGAAATGGTATGGCCTCCAAGAATGGCCCAAGCTTCCCCATCAAGAAAATCAGCCATGAAAGGCCTCCTCAAGTTCTCCAAGTGGTTTTTCCCACAAGAAGAGAAAAGTAGCAATGTGGCAATCATGGTTTGCCCATGGTGTCTCCTGCAATAAAAGGCATGTACAATGGGGAGATTCATGCTCCCAATGGGCTGTCCCAAAATATACAATAATCTCACAATAGTGCCCCTTATGAATGTATAAACATCAGCAATACAAGGAAGCAACATGCAATAAAAACAAGCTGCCATAAGACAACTAGAGAGTGGGTCACTACTCCACTTATGGGACCAATGTAGTGCACCTCTTACCTGCATCAAAACTAAAAACAACAAGTGCTTTCCCAGCCACCTTTTTTCTGCCACAAACATCTCATAAGATGGAAACATGAAAATACAAATTGGTGCCAATGGTGCACACTAAGAAGCACGTGGCTTCCCCCACAATTCATCATGAAAATAGACACTCTCATTGCTGCAATGGGCCATAAGTACATCATAATAAGGAGCATAAGGAGATTTGATCATCCTTAGCTCATCAAGCTACTCATAGAAAGTAAAGAAAGGTAAATCAAAATGATAGTATATACCTCCTTTACCATGTACTCTGGTCCTTGAGCTGAAATGGCTCATCTGAATGCTCTCCCTCACCTCTAATGAGCATGTAAATGGTTGTGCGAGCTTCTCCAAAATAATCCAGGCTATGCATCTGTCCATATGCTGATAAATATCATGTTTAATGCCCTCCCAAATGAACTCCTATAGCACAAAAAAATATGCATCAAAGTGCATAGCTAGAAGGTCCTCATGTGCTGCATATAATAGTTCCTCCTTGAGACTAGAAGCCCTAGTCAAGAAGACTCTGTCATAATAATAGATGACCATATCATCCACCATGTACCTGTCATTTCCATCTGGGTAATCCAATATCATGCATGCACCTAGATCCTGGGAGTACTCTACCAAAAGTGGAGACCTCCAACACGGATCAATCCTCCTCATAGACAGCGCTGGTGATCTAGCATGTGAAGCTCCCCTCATGCTGCTGCCTACTACTTTGACATCACCCATGCCAAATTCATCCTCCAAAATGTTGCCATGCCCATCATGTAGCTGCTCATGCTAAAATAATGGTGGCATCCTTTGGAAGTTGGCCTCCCACGAGAAGTTGTCATCCAAAAGGAATCTCTCAAGATGGGTCAAAGTAAGCATGAGTCGCCTCCATCCACTCCTATGTATGAAAGAGTCCTCCCTCAAAGGAATTACCCTCTTCTCCATCACTTCTTGTTTATCATTCATCTTGCATCATGAAGATTCCATCCTCCATCCCTGTAGCAAACTCTGTCAGCGCAGTAGAACTGATGAGAGTGGGTGATACTGAAAATGAGAGAGTGCCTCCCTCCTCCTTGAGTTTATCCCAAACTCTCTGCGCTGTGGTGGACTCCTCCAATGCCTCCATCTCTCCAGAATCCAAGAGTGGTGAACTAAATTACAAGATGCCCCTCATCAATGCTAGATCAGGTGACCTTCTAGGTGGAATGCCTCCATATAGTGAGATATCAAAATTAGAAGTGGATTGTATGTATAAGAGGACTGATTTTTCCCTCTCTCCACTGTGTTGTACAGTCTCCTTCTCTTGTGAAAAGAGTTTTTGGAATAGATATGGGTGTATCAAACCTTGATGTTGATACTTCTCTTCCTCCTCCATCTCACAATCCTCAAAAACTGCTGCAAATGGCTTTAGAATCGTGCTTTGGTTCCCATATGTTAAAATACTTGGAATCCCTTGCATAAAAACAAGGACTCCTCCCAGTATGATAGCGTTGTTAGATCTCTCATGCTCATCCTCTCTATCAATAAGTGATATTACCTCATCATCAAGGAGTGACCCTAGATATTTGTCATCTCTTGAAGGAAGTACTTCAGTGACTTCAAAACTGGAAGAGGACCCTTCATACAATGGGGATCTTGCCCTTAGCAAGCCATCATACATGTTTTCATCCCCTTCAGAAGTAAGGAATGGAGTTGGTTTTATGGTTCCACCGAATGCATGCAAAGTGTTTGAAGTTATGATACAGGATGATTCACATTGACTTCCATCAAAATTCCTCACCAAACCCTTAGTGAATTCATCATATACATTTTCATGACAATATGAAACAGAATTTTCGAACCAAAAATCATGAGCCATACCTTTGAGTTGCAGTGCTTCTGCTCCAATGGCCTCATCTCCTTCCTCCATCTTTCTGAAAATGCAAGTGGGAAATGGACTGTGCTGTGGATCTGCATGTGTGTCTGAATGCTCACACCCATCATAATAATAGCTAGGGCTTGCTCCATCCACAAACCCTCTCAGAAAACCTTTCCAGTTTTCCATTTCTTTCTCCTCAATATCTTTAATGATACCCTCCATGATCTGGAAAAGAAGAAGGGACACCTCCTCTTCCGTCATTCCTCTTTTTCTGTACATATCCTCTTCTAAATGAGGAGCTTTTCCTTCTAATTTCATACTATCTTGGGATGCACAGGCTGAGCCAAGATTGATGCTCTGATACCACTGTCATATTTCTTTTTCGGGAATTTCTACAATATGGTCCTCAAGGATGCTGTATAAGGGAGGAAGTGTAAAAATAAGCTGAAAGGGGGCTTGAATACCCTTGTTAACTCACTAAACACTTCTCTTCTAGAATTTGAGCCCAAAGAAATTAATCTAGTTGGGTTATTCAGATCTCCCCAAACTAGATCCCATAGAGAATTCTCAATGAGAGAGCTTACAGCAATACATGAACACAATCATTAAAATCTACAAATATGAATGCAACATAAGATGAAACATATTACAGCCATTATGTAAATTAATGTATCAGCCATAATATATAGAAATATCATGAGGAATAAACCCCTCATGCAATGGGAATGAACCTCCAAAGATTAACACATGAAGTACAAGAGATGCAGCAACTGCATAAAATGCCAGAAAGTAGTGACAGTGTTGTCTCTAGGAGTGTATCTACTGCTATAAATGTAAATACATGAAATATGACTGAAATATACAAATAAATTCCCAAGAATAGAAGAATGGGATCTAATACAATATTTCTAGCCAATCCAGGAGAGATTGCTAGAAATGACAGAAAATGTACAATGTGACAAATGACTCGTCCCTGAAACTAAATTAAAATGAGAATGAGGCTATGGCAGATCTGAAATACTCATTCCCTCCTCTGAAAATGTTCTCAAGCAAAGGGTTGATCCCTTTCACTCAAAAACACTCCTCCTGACAAGCTCCAATAGCTCTCCCAGCAACTGCCTACATAAATAACGTAGTTTCTACCCTTGAATACACTATGAGAGATGGTGAGTGATTTTCCTGGTGCCAAAGATCTTAAATGATGCCCGGGAGTCTCCTCT
Organism: Pinus albicaulis; assembly: GCA_034641835.2. NCBI lineage: Eukaryota > Viridiplantae > Streptophyta > Pinopsida > Pinales > Pinaceae > Pinus > Pinus albicaulis. The sequence continues at coordinate 76,096,883 of MU968359.1, forward strand.
ACTGCTCCTCCAAAGAATATACAGGATCTCCACTGAAGAACAAGCCAAAGATTGACTCTATGAGTTCCTTTGTTGCTGCTCCCAGCAACACAACGTTTTCTGCCCAACAAAATAATGCTGTAGCTAAAGGGGTAAGCTTGGCCAAATGCTGGAATGAGGAAATTAAGCTCAAACCCTCTCCTTCCTTGAGGATGAGGAAGGGATTCCCGACCGGGAACACCCTTGGGTTCAAGATCTCTACAACCTTGCTAAACAGCCTGGGGATGCAAGTCTATGCAGACCCAACGAAAATGATAATCTAATGCATAATGAAAATGGGTTGACATCTCATCCTTATAAAGCAAATGAACTCTTCTCACCATGGGTCCCATTCACGCTTTCCTCTAGCTCATGCAAGTGGAGCCTCCACTAAAACTGCACTGTCCAAGTAGGTTCAATGTATCTAGACAATTTTAGTTGACTTGGTCAAACTGATTAGATCAACCATGATCCAATCCTATTCACACAATGTGGTGCTCAATTCAGCTGCTTTATTATTCCTCCTTTCACACAAGGAGTGTTATTTCTCCATCAAAATGGGTTAAGGTGTCTCCTTACCCATTTTATTAAACAAAATGAAAATATGCAAACTATAATTTTCCTTTTATCTTGAGGCTAAAAATTCAGAACATTACAATGAATTTCCATGACTCCCTTTAAAATCATATAGACCAAGCCTCAAATGATGTCATCTATTTCAATCAAGAGCCCTCACTTCTCACAAAGAATCTACAATATTGGTGAAAACCAACAGAAGATAATGTTAGCACTGGTTTTGATTCCTTCCAAAGCTACCCTCTCCGTCATTTTTTCTTGGCCTCTAGCTCTTGATGATTCAATTCTTTCGCATCCTTTTCCCCATTTTTTCCATTTCTCTTTGATCCTTTCCTCATTTTTCCAAAACAATAAAATTTCCAGCATTTCATTTCTTTCAAAACCCCTTTTTTCCATTTTTTATAGTTAAAAATCAGCTCCACCCCCCCCCCCCCCCACACATCAAGCCTTTAATATATATACATCATATATTACATATATAATATCATATATATTTTCCACACTTAACCATATTGAAACCCTTATATTTCATCGCAATTGGCGTTTCGCAGATCCAAACTTATTACATATCACAATTGTCGTCTCCTAAAACCCCTCCAAAATGTGATTTGCGGGATTGCTGGGACCCATCATTTCCTTTTGGTCCACTTCATAAAATTTCGATATACGTTATAATTTATTTATAATATGATTTTGGTAGTTGTATCATATTCCATTGACTTAATGTAATTTTTCATTTTCTGCTTTAAAAAATCTTTAAATGGGACCCATCACCTTTTCGCATCGCATGATCACAACATTACTTACATTTTCCATTCACCTCTGCCTTTCCTTTTCCTCGATTGCAATATTAAAGTGGGACCTTTCCCTACCATGTCACCTTCCATTATCATCACACATCGCATGTGATAAGGTATAACAGAGATTTTGAAATTTCAATAAGTTAAAGTTGCAAAGCTATGACGAGGTAAGTTTTTCGAAGCGCGATGACGTGATAAAGAAAATGGTTTGCGGTTTTGCGGTTTTCATGATTCCCTGATTGCGATGTAAAAGGGCCCCAATATCTGTCATGCCATGTCAACTCTTATCTCATCACACATCGCAATTGCGAGTTTCAACACTTACCTCCCATTCCTCATAACAAAACCCTCGATTTGCAAATTGTGGTATTATCTGGGCCCCAACTCCTTGCCTCGTCATCACCCCCATCACAAATCGCATTCCCTCCTGCTTATGTCTTATGTTTTAACTGATCCAATCCCGATTGCGATTTACGATGTGATTGGCCCACCATATCTACCCATGTCATTTTTCTTTTCATAAATCACAGATTTCATGTGCCAAAAACCATTGTTACTTGCTCCATATCTCGATCTGAAACTGTGAAATATTTACAAATATTTTCCTCCTTCTGCTCATGAAACTCTGTTATTTCTTTTAATATGCCTTCATCTCTATCACAAAAAAAAAGAAACCAAAGGAAAGGAACATCGACAGATTTTATCTGAAACATATTTCTACCATTACTCTTAGCACCAACACATTTCCGCGAGGCATCAGGCAGCATTCAAGGAACAACCACACATCACTTTCTCTGCTGTTTACACTTTTGTGGAGTTGGTTGCACCAAAAAAGAGGAGGAGTCTTCCTATAGACTTCCACTTACAAAAAATCCGGCAGCAAAGGCTTTAAAGATTCAACACCTATCAACAAATAACAATATATTCGTAAATCTCAAATACAGTTTGTCAATATGATTAATTCCATCAGAGTTCTGTTAGGATTGTAAATGGCTAAAAATAGCAGGCAGTCTACTTTTCTCATTCTTACATTTCTTATGTTAAGTTGTTATGAAAGGAATCTAAAGGTCTACACTTTGCTGGAAGATCTATTGTAAAACTATAAATAGACAAAAGACAAAGGAAGAAAAATAGGGAGGAGATGGTTGGTGGCATAAGGTCGAGTGCCATGTTGTTGATTCTCATGACATTCCTGAACAATGTATTGTCAAACACATAATATATTCCAATTACACTCTTGAGGATTCACAAAATCATATGGTGTGTGTATTGTTTTCCCTTTCATTTTTACATACTTTACCTGCCTTTCCAGATTTATCATAAAAGTTATATCTTATGTTTTTATAAGTGTTGTGAACCTCCAAGTCATATGGATTTTTTTTTGTAAGTCTTGTTCCAATATTTCCTGATGCAATATGAATTGAAGGTTGTTCACAAGAATTCCTTGAGGTGGAATTAAACCCTATTTCATTTTTTTATAAGTCTTTTGATCTAGCATGCATGTTAATTTGTTCTTTTCAGTCTTGATTCACCAATAATTCCTAATTCATGAGGTCATGTTAGTCAGAATCATTCCTTGTAATGGGATTCTTTAAATGTAAAGTGATATTATTGTAAGTCTTTTAAAATCATTCTTTCACTACAAATTTCATATCTGGACTTTGTGTCATTTTTTCCTCTCGGCAGTGGATTTCTGTCTTACAGACCCACTGTCTTTCTCCCATTCTTCTAATCATTGAACTACAAATTTTTCTACCACATCATATATACGAGTGCCCTCATATGTGTCATAGATTTTTTATTTTTTCAACATTCCTTTCAGAGTGCTTGAGATCCAACCACTTTCCAAAAAACCCAATCAAATCATAAGAAATAGCCCTCGAGCTTAAGATGTGTTTGGTCAGGCGCTTGATGTAGTCCAAGTGTTGATTCCAACGCTAACATCTTTTGGTGCGTCTGCTGGGAGACGAAGGCATTGAAACGAAGTATTCTCCCAAGTCTCTTGTTTTAATTGTTGAAGATAAATTATTGATGGTGAACAAGAATCGGCAACTTGAAGAGGACTGCAGTTTTTTCACCTGGTGACTCCATTGTTCCAGATTGAGTGGCAACTTCACCGGGATGCAAAGATCATATTTTCAGTGAAATTTTTGGATAAACAACTACACCTTTTGGAATTATAAAAGGGACATCATTACTAATTTAATGTTTTTCCTCTTTCAGTAGTTGATGATTTGGAGTCTTCTTATAGTGCAGAAATTCAATGCTTTATGACTATCCCGCATTGTGATTATTTTCATCATGAGCTACACTATGTTATGATATGGATTCTTTCAGTTTTACTCTTAAGATTCAGAATCCATTTGAGGTTTTTTAGCTATTTGAATGGTTTTACATTAAGTTACATATTGCATGAAGATTTCCATTCAAATTATATTAGAAGTAGAGGAATGAATAAGCTTGTTGTTTTGAGCACTTTTTTCTTCAGAAAGAAATATTTTCGTTTTAAGTTTGAATCCAGCTTCATTTTGGAGAAATAAGTTGCAGAAGTGAAATGATGCTTTTGACTCCATTACCCAATGGCTAGGCATGCTGGTTTTTTGAGTTAATGAGTAGGATCGCTGGTTGGAGAAATAAGAGTTGGATAAGGCATTGGACCTATTGTTATTGATAGCCCACAGGGGGCATATAATCCCCAATTAGAGCCACTGTTAGCACTGGTTTTGATTCCTTTCAATTCTTCCCTCTTCATCATTTTTTCTTGGCCTCTAGCTCGTTATGATTCAATTCTTTCGCATCCTTTTCGCCATTTCTCTTCAAAATACTAAAACATCCAGTGTTTCATTTCTTTCAAAACCTCCTTTTTCCATTTTTTATAGTTAAAAAGAAGCTCTGCCCCCCACAACAAACCTTTAATATATATATCATATATTACATATATCATATCACATAAATTTTCCACACTTAATTGTATTGAAACCCTTATATTTCATCGCAATCAGCATTTCATAGATCCAAAATTATTACATATCACAATTGTCGTCTCCTAAAAACCCTCCGAAATGCAATTTGTGGGATTGTTGGGACCCATCATTTCCTTTTGGTCCACTTCATAAAATCTCGATATATGTTATAATTTATTTACAATATTATTCAGGCGGTTTTATCATATTCCAGTGACTTAACATAATTTTTCATTGTCTGCTTTAAAAAATCCTTTAAATGGGACCCATCACATTTTCACATTGCAAGATCACAACATTACTTGCATTTTCCATTCACCTAAGCCGCCTTTCCCTTTTCTCGATTGCGATATTAAAGTGGGACCTATCCCTGCCACGTCACCTTTGCATTTTCATCCCACATCACATGCGATAAGGTAAAGTGGGGATTGTGAAATTGCAATAAGTTAAAGTTGGGAAGTTGCGATGAGGTAAGTTTTGCGATGTGCGATGAAGCGCTAAAGGAAAGGGTTTGCGGTTCTGTGGTTTTCCTGATTCCTTGATTGTGATGTAAATGGTACTCACTATTTGTCATGCCATGTCAAATCTTGTCTCATCACACATCGCAATTCGCGATTTTTAACACTTACCTCATGTTACTCATAAAAAAACCCCCGATTTGTGATTTGCGGTATTGGCCAAGCCCCACCTCCTTACCTTGTCATTAACCCCATCACAAATTGCATTCCCTCCCACATGTGTCTTATGTTTTAACTGCTCTGGTCCTGATTGTGATTTGCAATGCGATTAGCCCACCATACCTACCCATGTCATTTTCCTTTTTGTAAATCACATATTTCATGTGCCAAAATCCATTGTTACTCGCTCCATTCAGCGATCTGCGATTGCAATATATTTACAAAGAGTTTCATCCTCCTGCTTATGAAACTCCACTATTTCTTTTAATCCAACTTCATCTCTATCACGAAAAAAAATAAACCAAAGGAAAGGAACAACAACAAAGTTTCTCTGAAATAGATTTCTACCATTACTCTCATCACTAGCACGTTTTCGTGAGGCATCAGGCAACATTCAAGGAACAACCACACATCACTTTCACTGTTGTTTACACTTTTTGTGGAGTTGGTTGCACCAAAACATAGGAGGAGTCTTCCTATAGACTGTCACTTACAGAAAATATGGCAGCAAAGGATTTAAATATTCGACACCTATCAGCAAATAAAAATATATTCTTAAAGCTCAAAGACAATTTGTCAATATGATTAATTCCATCAGATTTCTACTAGGATTGTAAATGGATAAAAATAGAAGACAATATACTTTTTATCCTTCTTATATGTTATCGGTTAAGTTGTTATGAAAGGAATCTGAAGGTCTAAGCCTTGCTGGCAGATCTATTGTAAAACTATAAATAGACAGAAGATTGAGGAAGAAAAATGGGAGGAGATGGTTGGTGGCACATGGCCGAGTGCCCTATTGCTTATTCTCATGACATTCTTGAACATTGTATTATTGAACACATAATATATTCTAGTTACACTCTTGAGGATTCACAAATGATATGGTGTGTGTATTGTTTTCCCTTCTGTTTTTGCATTCTTTATCTGTCTTTCCAGGTTTATCATAAAAGTTCTATATTATGTTTTTATAAGTCTTGTGAACCTCGAAGACATATGAATATGTGTTTGTAATTCTTGTTCCAGGCTTTCCTGATTCATTATGAATTAAATATTGTTCATAGGAATTCCTTGAGGTGGAATTAAACCATGTTTCATGTTTTTATAAGTCTTTTGATCTAGCATGCATGTTAATCTATTTTTGTCAGTATTGATTCACCAAGAATTCCTGATTCATGAGGTCATGTTAGTCAGAAGCATTCCTTGTAATGGGATTCTTTAAATGTAAAGTGAGATTCTTGTAAGTATTTTAAAAGAATTATTTCACAATATATTTCAAATTTGGAATTTGTGTCATTTTTCCCTCCCAGTAGTGGATTTATGTCTTCCAGGCCCACTGTCTTTCTCCCATTCTTCTAATCATTTAACTAAAAAAAATTCTACCACATCATATATACGAGAGCCCTCATATGTGTCAGAGCATTTTATCTGTTAAAAATTCCTTTCAAAGTCCTTGAGATCCAACCACTTTACGAAAACCAAATCAAATCATAAGAAATTTCCATAGACCTTAAGATGTATCTGGTAAGGCACTTGATGCAGTCCAAGTGCTAAATCCAACACTAACAAATAACATGAAAACATTAAACCATGTCTCAAAATAACAAAAATGAGTTATTGAGTGCATATAAAAACATTTTTAATCAAAGAATTTAACTGACCTCTATAATAAATTACTCTGTCTTACTCATATTCTCCACTATGATAGGGCACCCCATAGTTTGACAACCCAATTCCACTACCCAGCTTGCACCAATTTCCAAGTTACCTTTTGAAAGAAAGCCACCATCCTTATCAAGCACATACATAGTTTCCAAGGAAATAATCAATTATTCTTGAATGGAAAGTTTAAAGTGATATTTCCTTTTTTTTTAACTGTTGGAAGATGTAATTTATTAGTTGGTGAAAAACAATCACTGCACATATGGACAATACATAAAGAAGCACAAGAAGATCGAAATTAAAATTGAAAATCCCCAGTATATCAGAATGTCAATTTAATATTTTAAAGAACCAATAAACACCAAGAATGAAGATGAAATACGAGTTAGTATTATCTCACGGACTAGGAGGAAAATGCAAAATTATTATCTTATACAGTCTTTTAAAGCCAGAACCTTTAGGAAATAAAACAAGAAATATTAATATTGAAGGCAGATATTATCCTAAAACACTGTTGGCAGAGAAACTAAGATGTGAGAATGACACTTACATTTTTGTAAATGTTCATCTTGGTTTTTTCTTACCTGCATGGAGGAAAATGCAGGATGATTAACTTAACCATGCTTAAGCTAAGGAAACCTCCAATTGATCGTCAAATGCACTTGTTTCCTCATCTAGCAATAATATGCTAGAATTCTTTATGATCCTTTTTTTCCCTCCCAATAATTTCACTCCTTTTTGGGTTCTTTTAAATGAGTAATTTTTAGGGCTTTCATCTAATAATAATATAGAAAATTCTCATTTCAATCTTAAAAAAAAAAAAAAAAAAAATTAGAAACTTCTCACATATGAAATTTTTATGTGTTTGATTTTTTGTATGGACAAGTTTAATGGTGCAATCCAAAAAAAATAGTCAGTGTCATAGGCAGAGACTAAAAATACATCTACTAAATGGGCCTAAACCATTTTATAGATAAGAAACACAGGAATCTCTCTTCAAAACCAAATATTCATTATGGATTTCTCGAAACAAAATAGAAAAATAAATAAATTTTATTTATTAAGATTCAACCATATTCCTTCACAATCTAAATGGACATGATCCACATTCACGTCAACGTTGACATCAACATCAGCTATATATTCTTCACTTACACATTTTGTTTCTTGAAAGTCTACAACACATGACAAATCTGATATTCGGTTTGATATGATGTATTCAGTCAATCTCAACTAGATCTTGTACATATAACTAGAATCAGTGTCATAGGCTAAGAGGGCTCTCCATTTGGGGAAAAATAAATGCAGGATACGGTTAATTTTATGGAGAAAAAATAAATTCCAAATTGGTGATAATATGTTTGCAATAGTTGGCCCCAAATTCAATGTTAATTTAGCCTCTGTCATGAGCTAGCGAATGGAAATTTTTTTAAATGCAATAGGCTTTGGTTGGACGTCGACCAATTCTTAACAACTACTCTTTTGGAAATTTGTGGAATTCACAACATAATTATTATTTTTTTCTTCTTCTTGACTTTGATCCAATAGTTGACCAGTTCAATGAGATCAACATTATTTTGGTAAATATTTTTGTAACTATGTGACATATAATCACTCTTAAAATTCTCATGACTTTAGCTATGACTTTAGCTATCCATGGGATCTAGGACACATGGCCAACCAACAACTAGGAAGAAATGCATGGTTCGCTGCAAGGATTGATTTTGGCCAGAACCATACAGGTAACAAATATTAATATTTTGGTGGATTATCTCATCATTATTCAGCACTTAAACAAATTTAATTGACCGAGAGACAACTATATGAAGAGCCTTTTGAAGAGAATAAAAGGACTCCTGAATGAAATTCCATAAAAACATTTCTTCCATATCCTGAAAAGTAAAAACTTAGAAGTTGATCAAAGTGTGAATCAAGTGTGCCAGCTCCAGCCCAATAAATTAGAAATCAATAGAGATATGTGGTGGTGGCCTCTACCTTATACCCAATGACCTCAACATGATTAAGGGCTCTATAATATTCCTACCTTAGCCTACAACTAATGGGAATATTAATTTTTTTTTGTCACATATATAGGTGAATAAGTGGGTGGGAGGACCCATAAAACTCTTTATGATGAATAAAACCACTTCTCATGTGAAAGTGGATCATATTTTCAGCCTAATAAAGTACTCCAAGTTGTGGACAGGGGCCAAAACACCTTGACTGGGTCAACCTTGACCAAATCTACATTGTTGTCATGGAGGAGTAGCCATAAATGAGGCACAACGCAGTTTTATATGGAGGTGCATTGTGTGAAAGGAGTATTATCATTGGATGTGTTTTAGGGTTTGCAAGCTCTTGTCTTATAAAAGGAAGGGGATGGCAGAATTATAAGGTTGTTGATGGTTATCATATTTCTGAATATATTTTCTGTTTAGACATATATCATTCTCTTGTTGTTTAGCTGAGAATAGTGTTGTTTACCACTGAGTGTTCCTGAATGGGAATCCCACCTCTTCCCATTGATTAGCTATTGGGAGAGTCTTGTATTGCATAATCCACTATCTGGCTGAAGGCCAAGCTTCTTCTTCCAACTACAATGCAAATCCTGTTGAGGGTTTGGTTGTCTTTGAAAGCTACAGCAAGTGGAGGCTAGATCTACATAGATCTAGATCATTTCAGTGCCCTTTTTCAGTGGAGGCTTCTACTCCATTGGGAATAGTGTATTGGAGAGTTTGGGCTATATTTTCTAATCTTGGCATAAGGCCAACTATGTTCTAAGCCCTACAACGCAGTTTTACTTCCAGATCTGTGTTATTCCTGTAGGTGTTGTTGCAGGGTGTTTTGGCATACCATCTGTAGAGTTAGCTTTCAAGTGTTGGGGATATGCCCTTCACTTTGGACATCCATTGGAGAAGATCTATTCCTTGTTCATATCAGATCTGATCTGCATGTTTCTGAATACTTCGAATATCTAAATATTTCTGCAGATCTGCAAACTTAGATCTCAGATCTGCTTCATGTACATGGTGTTTTGCTAGAAACTCTAAGAGGGATTGAAAGAGGAGCCTCTATAGTGTATGCATCTGTTATAGATCTGAATTTTCATGCACTTATATGCTCTATATCTAATGTGTAATCAATAGTTTTTTATAGCCCAATAAAATAACGATGTAAGGCAATTTCCAGTCTATACATATGGTTGCAGCACCTCTTTTGAGGATTTTTCTTCTATTGGTGACTTGTATTTCCAGTTATGCATCTTATGGGCCTAATTATACATATATTTTTCTACTGTAAATACATTTGAAAGGTATCCTTACTGGCCTCATGCTACCTTTTATATGAACTATGTTATTTTCCTGCATATCTATCTTGTATTGTTGCATTCCCTATTTGGGAATATTACAGTGGCATCGAAGCATCATCTTGGAACAACCTATTCTTTCTAAAAAGCATTATGTCTTCTAGAAAAAGAGAACGTATTACTGACAAAGAGAGGTGGTATCAAAGGAGAAGACACAGAAGATTTGATCACACTGATGAGAAATAAGACAAGGGTAAAACCCATTTATCTGGAGAAATTAAAGGGAAGGAGATTTCAAGACCTCCTCTTCATACTATGCATGAGATTAGAAGAGGAATAAAGGGAATGAAGAGGGAAATACATGAAGGTCCCTCAAGAATATTTTCACATGAATAAAACCCCAGTTCTTCATATTATGTGTGCAAGCACTCAGCTACACAATCAGATCTATAAAGTTATACTATGCCCAGATTTACTGCAAGAGAGATGGAGAAAGAAGATGCAATAAAGGAGGATACTTTGAGTGATTATCTTCAGGAGTATGAATCTCAATCTTGGAGATTCAAGGAGCACTTGAAATTCCAAGAGTTCTGCCATCTCAAGGAGGAAAGGAGATCCAGCAAGCACAATAGAAGGAGAAGAGGTAGATTATTTCTACCAAATTTTGATGGATCCTCCACATGCACAACCAAGGATTGGATAGATTAGCTAGACTCATATTTGGATCTACATCAAGTTTCATAAAAGGAAGCCCTTAAAATAGCAGCACTACAGCTCAAAGTTAAAGCTTATTCTTGGTGGTTATTTGAATCCTTTTCATTAAAGAATGAAAATATATGTACTTATGCAAGATTCACTAAGAGATTAGTGAAGAGATTTGAGGTAAAACAAACTAAAACATATTTGATTGAGCTAGAAAAGCATGAACATGCAAAACCCTTGCATGAGTTGGAAAGATCTATTATGCCAACTCCACTTTAGATTTCTATTGAAGGGGATAAAAACTTGTGTGATACTTTTCCGAGGGCAAGATCCCCATTGCATGAAGAGATTTCTTCTCAAAGGGAGGACATGGAGATTTATCTTTCAAGGGAAGACCAAGATCTAGGGTCTCTCATTGTTAATGAGGTATTCTCAAACATCGATGAGGAGAAAGAGCATGAAGGCAATAAGGGCATTGTCACTTCATAAGAAGGACCATCACCACATAGGGATGGGCATGAAGTTATTGCTTCAAGAGGAGGAGCTTTTGCATATTTTCAAATGGTTCCCAAGGAGCATCATGTGACAGTATTATTGGGTAGTAACACCTTGATCCAAGGAGGATAAATGATGGATCAGCATCCAAGGATGAGGACCAGGCACCCTTGTTTATTTCAAGGGGTTTATATTAAGAAGAAGGAGATTTATTTATGTAGCAAAGTGAGGGATAAATCAGTCCACTCATTTATACAATCTACTTCATATTTTGATGTCTCTTTGCATGGAGGCATTCCACGAAGGAGACCCCCTGATGAGAAGATGAATAAAGTGCTCTCTCAACTTGTTGCAAAAATGGAATATTTTTCTAAGGAAAGAGCCTTGAGAGGAGCTACCACAGCGCTGAGAACCTTTGATGGGTTCCAAGGAGAGATGAGAAATTTTCTAAAATGGACTTTGATATCTTCCACTCAACTATTTGCACTGGAAAAGAAGGATTCAGAAACCTGTGATGACATGAGAATGATGTCAAAGGGCCACTCCATAGTCTTGGGGAAGAAAATGATACTTCTTCACAGAATAAACATTTCTGAATATGAAAAGAGGGTATTAACACTCTTGCATGCATGGGCTAAACTATGGAAGTTTTGGAAGAAAGAGACATTTCAAAAGGAGGTTGACTTCTGTTGTGGACAATTTTGTCACCCCCTAGAGACAGTCTAGAGTTTCCATAGACCAGTGCCTAGGACATCTTAATATAGCAAGGATTCCTTCATATAGTTTGGATTGTCAGTCCAAGAGCTCACTTACTATCTCTTGTTTGAACAAGGAAATAAGTTTTGAATGGGACCAAACTCTCTCAGAAGCTTACACAGAGATAAGAATAGTGTAGGTACATCATGTAAAACTCCAATACAAAGGCATCAGATAGTTAAGAGACAGCTTACTGTAAAGAGGGCCAATTCAAATAATATATCACAGAAATCAAATATCAGGAAGTGAGTGCAGTGAGGAAACATAGAGAAGATATTAGTTAACATGAGACTGATACCCAGATACACAACATAACCACATAAGGGCATATTAATTTATGAATCCTTATATGACAATGGCGTTTTAAAAGCACCCTCCTCAAGCAACTAATATAGCAGAAAACATGGATGAGGTGAACATGGAACAGTATATCATGACTAGGCCTATTTAAAGTGCTTGACTAATTCCAGAAAGGGCACCAACAAGGATGAATCCTTACTGCAAACTAGTGAGCCACTTGCATTCTAGAACATGATACAAGAAGATAAATAGCATGAAAGGAGATATTGTATTAACACATAAGAGAAATTACATACTGTGAGATACCAAAGACCAGAATCCTCATTACAGTTATAACTCCTCCTCATTGAGACCCTACGGGCTCTGAACCTTCATACAGAAGTATTACAAAATGTATACAAAAGCCTTTTCACTACACAGCTTGCTGATAGAAATCTGGAACCCTTACAATGTCTTTCCTTCTAGCTTTTATAGAAGAGATAGAGAATTCTAGAGGAGGAGGTAGATGAAAAACATTTAATGACTTATTTTGAATCAGATGGCGGAAAACATTCGCGCCCATGCTACGAATGACTGCACATAAATGACTGTACTTTGCAATTTATTTCTGGAAATGAATGCTGGAAATGAAAATTTTCTTATATACAAGACATAAATAATAAAATATGTAAACATTCGGCTCTTTTTTGGAGGAGGAAGATCTGCGGCAATAAAACCTTGAGGCGCCTGCTTCTGTACATGGTACTTTCGATCTTCAGATTTTGATTTTAAATTTGAAATCTTTTTCAATCTGGACCCTTTCTTTAATGGAGGTCACATCATAGTGACTCCCGGATCCTTTCCGCCAATTTTGTTCCCACCACAAGTTCCTGCAAAAATAAAAGCCTGTTGAATAAAACTAATCACAGAGATAGTGGACATAGTGAGGTTAACGGAAGCGGTGGCATAGATTTGAGAGGATGACGGAATGACGCGGGGTGGAGACTTCAAAAAAAAACACTAAGATACGACACATAACCGAAATATGTGAACAATGGAGGAAAAGTGGATGACATGTAGGCAAATGACGAAAAATGGTGGAAGAATGCTGATGGTACGAAGACTTTGAAGATTAACTTTTTGGGGAAGTTACAAAGGGAAGACATAACAAAACAACGGAGCAAAGGCTTTGGAGGTGGGACCCGGAGCGCATATCGCAAAATCGCAAGAGGAGAAAATGCGATGAAGGGAATGATGGAATAACAAGATTCTGCGCTCTGCGCTATGCGATGGGCATGATCGGTCGAGCGCAGATCGCAAAAACGAAAAGTGCGATGACGAGGGATAGCGCGAACAGGAAACTGCGTTTTTGCGATGAGGCGGACATGCGATGAGGGAGAGGTGCGATAACGTGATCATGCGACTTGTATTAAACGCTCTAAGGGGCAGCGCTTGGCTATATGGATGAAAGGAGGCGCGGAGCTAGGAGAGAAAGGGGCTAGGTATTTTATGATTTTCAAAAGTGGATTTTTGGCCTTTTTCAAAGTATTTCCAGCTTGGGGAAGGGAAACGATAGAGAGGAAAAAGGGGACTTTGGCCGAAATGTGAATGGGGGGGCTGATTTGTACAACAACTTCCATGTACTTCAATCTTGTCTTGAGCAAGATTAGCTGCAAGAGAGGTAGAAAAGGTGGATTTACAACACTCTAACATGTGACTTTGGCATTGAGCATGTCAAAGAGGAGAGACATGATTTGATAGAATCTTCATTTCATATTTCTATAGTGTTGTCATTGTTGGGAAACCTGGATCCATATTGGGAGTCCCAACTCTTGGTAGAATATTCCAAGAACCTATTCACATGTAAGGTTTTTGATGGGAAAATGGAATATAGGAATTATAGAGTGGTTTATGGAGTCATTTACTTTCATGATCAGATCTATTTTACAAGAGACTCACACCTCAAAGATAAACTGCTATATGCAGCCTATGACATCTTGATTTCTAATCCCACTAGTTTCATTAGAACCTAACATACTATCTTGGAGGGATTCATGTGGGAAGAATTCAAAGAGGAGATGCACAATCATATGAGGAAGTGCATGGATTGTTTGGAGGGTGAGAAGGGAAATAGCTCTTTGGAAGATTTATCATTACCACCTCCTTATTCTTTGGGTGTGAGAGGGAGCTCATCCATGAGCCGCCTCACTGATTTAAACCAAGTGTATTGTAAAGATTGTATTTCTGAACATCATGATATATTTACTATATAATTGCATCTTCTTACCACATGTGTGTAGGGCATTGCTCCAAGAAGGGGCACTCTTCCTTGTTTGCTTTATGAGCTATTTGGAGCCATGAGAAATGATGATGTTGATCACTCCTTAGGAGATTTTAGGGAGATGATGTATTCTTTTTGGTGTGCCTCATTGACACCAAGCATCATACACCACTCCAATTGTATGAGGAGAAATTTTGGTAAAGAATATGCATTTGTATCTCATGATTCATTTGATTATTACTTTTATTCTTTTACCATGTATATGCAAGCCATAGCTCCTACGAGGAGTGTTATTCCATACAAACTTCATGGCCAACTTTGGGCCACAAAAATTTCTGAATATGGCCACTCCCTTAGAGGACAAAGGGAGATATTATATCATTGTGGGTGAATTCCAAGAGCACCAAACATATCTCACATTTTCAGCCATGGTGATATTATTTGGGTAGCATGGTGGGGAAACCACTTACCATATCACTATCTAATGTAGTTACGAGATCTACTACGTTGGTTCCACTTGTGGGACTACAATCGACCTCCATCATTGCGTTTGATTATTTATGTATCACTAATTTTAATCCCCCGTGATGATGTTGATATCAATTTTGTTGGGGACATGATTGGAGGGATGACACATTGGTTGTTTGTGTCCATTGGGAATGGAACTTCCCACATTTATTCATGTTTCAAAAGGAGTATGGGACATTATATGGCTAGTACATTATATCACTTGTTTCCTTATGCAACGGGCCATATGTTTGAATTATGTCTTTGGGATAAGCCTCTCACATGGGAGGTGTTAGCCCCCCCTATGAAATTTTTGACAAGAAAATAGGGGGCTAAATTATTTTTGAGTCTTCAAGGAATGCATTTCCTCTGAAAACACAGTTTCCTTGAAGCCTCTTTGTGTCTTTTATCCTTTGATCAAATCCCCTCTGCTGATTCCCCTTATAAAGCCTCTCTGCTATGTGAAGGAATGCCCAAAGGCCCCCTTTTTCCCTCTTATTTCATCCCCCAAAGCCTTTGTTTCCTCTCCCCTTTATTCCCCCTTCTTTCCCCATTTACCCCCCAAATCCTCCCAAAATCCCATTTAATTTCTTCCCCTACCCTTTGTTTAGCTTTCTTCCCCCTTTTCCCCTTTATCGTTCCCCTCCTTCACCTTCAAAATCCATTAAAATGGGCTAAAAACCCACTTTCCGACCTTATTCAAAGGCCTAGCCCCTTTCCCACAAATCCCTTAACCACTTCCCCACATATGACCCAGCGCTGGGACCAAGCGCTTAAGTCCCGAGCGCCAATCGCAATCGGAGCATCGGGCGGGTGTAAATCCTTTGTAACAGTAGAAAGCCCCAATGCGATTGTTTATAACGTTAAGTCCTCCGCTTCGTTCTGCACCGTTGATCTGTTTCAATCGAACGGTGGAGCGCCAATCGCAAGGCCCGGCTCAATCACAATTGCAACATGTATCGTGCACCCCCCGATTGATCGCAAGTCTTTCACCCGAGCTCCGATTTAATCCCAGCCGTTCGTTCCCTTCTATATCTGGCGGATGGCGCTTAATCACAACAGCACTCCAATTGCGATCGCAAGTCCTTCCATCTCCCTCCCGATTCAATCCTGACCATTGATCTCCCCGCCTGATCCGACGGTCCTTTGCTAATCGCACCTTGTCTTCCGATTCCCCGATTGCGATCCTCCGATCTCATCCTAGCCGTTGATTGTCCCGCCGATCTAACGGCCAGCGCTTAATCACACCTGCCCCTCTGATTGTTGTCCCCACCGTTGATCTCCCCACCAGATCGGACGGCCAGTGCTCAATCGCTTTTCCCCTTCCGATCGCAATCGCAAGCCTTCTCCGTGCCGCTCCGATTGTGATGCTACGATTTCATCCTGGCCGTCCATCCTCCCGCGATCCAACGACTTTCGCACAATCACATGCTTTTCCCGCTGCCCTTCCAATTTCATCTCCGCCTTCCATTTTCCCGCGATCCGACGGTCATCGCTCAATTGCATTGCCCCGCCCGATCGCAATCGCAAGCCTCCCCCGCTGTCTCCCGATTGCATCCTGACTGTCCGTTCCTCTCGCAGATCAATGGCCTGGCACTAATCGCATCCCCTTTCCTCCATCTTCCGATTCAATCCTGTCTGTCCGTTCCTCCCCCAGATCGACGGCCATCGCTTAATCGCTCTATCTCTCCCAATCGCAATCGGAACTTTTTGAACGAGCGTTGCGATTGTCTTTCGCTCCGACCTCCGATTGCGATGGTGCGATTGGATAGTGACCATTCGTTTCCTCCAAGATCAGATGGTTCTGGTTTATTCGCCCTCCGCCTCCGCTGGGTCCCACCTCCATGGCTTCCGCTCCTTTGTTTTCGTGTTTTCCTTTGTATTACGCCCAAGTGTTCGACCTTTGGGCCTTTACAGTTTTGATCATTTCTCCGCCGCTCTGTGTTCTTTTCACCATTCCGCCACCGTTCTGCCACCATTCCTCCGCCTCCTCAGCATTTCTCCGCCACCTCTGCCCGGGCTTGTAACAGTTCATTTCATTATGCAGGTAGTACAGAGATGGCCAGTTCAGCATTGCCAGCGACCAGCAGAAGGAATTCAAAGGGGGTTGGTGCCTGTTATTAATGAAATTAAATGTTTTTCCCTGTACTCAAAGGACCAGGGTGTAGTTGAAGACTAATGCACACACAACAAGTCTTATCTGTGAGTATTCCAGTAGAGCATTTTCTCCAGGACAGACATCTACCTACAACAATCTCCGTGCCTCCTCAAGCCCTGAAAAGATTAATTGTACTGTCTGAGACCCATTTAAGACAGTCAGGCAGTAGTTACGAAGGTATGGAGCGGCCTTGCAGACTTTCATCCAGTTCATTTATTCCAGAATGGTAGCACAGAGCTCCAAGCACCAGAAAGGACTTCAAAGAAATATCCGAGGTCAATTTTCCGGCCTGACAGAGATCTCCGAACCAGATTACAGAGTACATACAGAGCCGCAGAGCCATTAAGCAGTATGGGCGTGGACACTTCCGCCGATTCTGTCTTAGTGAGATTGATTAATTGTCTATCTACCTCTGTTTTCTCTCTTCTCCTATAAGAATTCCTAGAAACAAATTGTAAAGGTTGTTGTTTCCTTGCTGGGCATCTGCTGTTAGAGGGATTCATTCCGACTATTAGAACAGTCTTGGGAGAGAGTAGCAGAGTAGTTGTATGTAATAGGCTAGGAGGAGAAGTTGGGACTGTATTATCCATTGAGCCATATTGTACATGAATGGTTTTGCATCAATTAATCAAAGCACATTTCACAGGATCCTGGTCTATTACTATTGGTGATGTTTTTCTTAACTCTAATATTTACATTTTCATACTGTTTCATGTTCTTCTGGTAGGCATCAGAATAATGGTATAGGATTCACCCTTGTTAGGTGCCCTATGCTATCTGCTCTCCCTACCTTTATGTTTTCCGCCCTATGTGCTGTCTAAGAGCGGGTTCACGGGTTTAACCAGTGCAGCGGATGTTATTGCCTGCTGGCTGATGTATGAACTTGGGGGTTTGCTTCTTAGATGTTTCTTTGTAATCTTATCTCTGTTTTTTCCCTTGGAGTTGCTAAAGCAGTCTTGGAGTTAAATGACCTCTGGTCTGATCTATAAGCTACCCCTTTGTCCACCCTTTGAGAGCTGCCTTTGAGTATGTCCAAGCAGGTCTAGAGTTAAATGACCTCTGACCTGATCTATAGACAGAAATCTGGTTGTTCTCCTTCTTTCACTTTCCTACCTTAATGTTCCACCCCACTCTCTAATCTAAAGATCCTAGTATATAAGGAAGGGGATGGCAGCCATAGAAGGCATTCTGATTATTGTTTATGTCTTGGTCTTTTATGACTTCAAAATAAATAAATAAAATAAAATAATCTCAGGAGGACAAAAATCTCAAGATCAAGATCAAGATCAAGAAGGGGAGTGGGGAGTACAAAAAAAAAAAAAAAAAAAAAAAAAAAACAACACCGCCGTTTCGAAATACAAAAAAAAAAAAAAAAAAAAAAAAAAAAAAAAAAAAAAAAAAAAAAAAAAAAAATAAATAAAATAAAAAAAATCTACAGCGTACTTCGTTCGGTTGCCACTGGAAGGCGGGTGTTTGTAGTC